>CM076582.1:122548201-122628407 GCA_034641835.2 Pinus albicaulis | reverse complement strand
TATTACGCCCACACATACTTGGGAGGGGCAACTCCCGAAAAGTTTGCCCAATAATTTATAACAGTTCAACAATGTACAATTTTTACAGTAATTATACAAGTTTTCCCAAGTCCATGCAGCCACTTGCACACCTTGTCAATTCAGTCCAACACTCGTGTTTTGAGTCGGGCAACAATGCCTCCCAACAACACTTCAATCTGTTGGAAATCCCAAATTTACCTCCAAAATAAAAATTCTGAAGTCTGTTGAAAATTCGTGCAACCCGGGTCACCGAGGTCACTCTTTGCACATGTTTGTCGGTCCTGACCCATTGTCATGCAACCAGGTCACCTGGTGCACGAGTCACGCCCAACCTTGACCAGTCTGCACTATTCCTAAACGCGTTGCACGAGTTGACCCGTCGGGTCAATGTCTGAATTTGTTTCCACGCAGTCCGTTGTTACATTGTTTTGCCCGTGTTTGTGCAACAAGGTCACTGCTTGCATGCACCTCCGACCAGCACTCGACCTGTTTGTTCGCGCGCACTGCAGGCACATAAACTTGCTTGGCCTGTTCTTGTTCACTTTCGCACTGGGACCTTCGAACTTGAACTCCGAAATTTTGATGATCGATTGATGCCTTGAAGCCTCCACAACTCACTCATATAAATATGCTAAGTTGCGGTCCTGTTCGGCCATTAAACATGACCCTTCATCCAAGTGTAGGTCAGACCGGTCACCTCCACAACACGTCGGCCCAACCATAACTCACCAACACTCATATATCCATCGCACATGCTATCCGTCGCCAAGTGTTGACCGATGGGTCACTCGGGTCACTCGGGTCGCCGAGGTCGGTTCGACCACCCATGTCCGTTGTGCCTAGTTTGCCCAACTGTTACACCATCGCGCTCTCCAACATGACTCTGCATGACGCCCTCAACACATTCGCCCTATGGGCGCACGCCCGCCTGACGCTGCTCGTCGCGTTCACCAAAACACATGATGCACCGGCACTCCACACGACTTGCCCGACTGCTATGGGCATGCTCGTCGCACATTGTCATCGCACATACCTGAGTTGGGCACCCGCCGCGCCAAGGCACACCCGCCACCACTCGGTCGCTCGTGAATGTAACTCAGGGGCATGCCATCCTCCCCCACTCTAAATAAGGTTGTTGTCCTCGAAAACTCCATTATCATCATCACAAAGTGTCACTAGCTCCAACATCTCCAAAATGTCCATGCTGTCCACCTCTACTCCAACATCGCACAAACCTCCGTAAAGGCTCATGACTCCATAAAAGTGTCCATGGGAACATATCCTCAATCCATGATCATCAACAACACCTGTCACAAGCTCCACATGCTGCCTCCATCGTGGGAAGTCAATCTCCTCAACTCAAGCTACATACTATCACTGCACATATACCATGTCGACCCATCATATATCATCAATATCGTGCGAATATGTTGCCAAGATACTCCAACATAACTCAAACATATCTCTGCACATTTCCAGACCCCGTGACTCGAACTAGTCAGATGGTCAGTCCAACCATACACACAAATCATGAGAATGCACATCCTCATGCCATCATCAGTCGTTTCTCCAACATCCTGTCACATCATCAACTCGATCAAGAATCCATCCCATCTCCATCAAAATGTAAAGTAAGCGATGTCCAGGTCCATGAAGTAGTCCTCATCCATCTGTAATATGTTGCTCATGATGTTAATGTCCATGTGCTACAATATCAGTCACATACATCCAAGCATCACCATCCATGAATGAGAGGTCCTTCTCAAACTTGTCAAGAATTCCTCCCATCAATCCAATGCTCAATGTGCCATATCCAGGTCCATGAAGCAATATCCATATCATCTACAATATTCCATCTATCAAATCTATCAAAGGGGAAAGTTTAACCTTGCCTCGTCATCATCGATGTGCTGCCCATGATCCTAGATCAATCAGCCACCATGTCCATCAAAAGTGTGGCTAATTCAAGAAGACTCAACCCATGCCCAAGTGTACCTCACAAGGAATCTCCATCCCTACAACTCCATCGACTCCAAAGTGTCATGACTCAATCATATCCATCAAGTCACTCCTCACGAACACACCCCATAATGTGCCTAAGGTATGCATCCCATAATGCATCAAAGTCAAGACATATCCTGACCTCAGCTCATCAATGAAACTCCAAGACCACTATAATATGAAGTCTCTAATGTTTGCAACTATCTCCAAATCATCATGAACTCCTATGCATCGTCTCCATCCAATACTTTGACAAGCTCACTTGACTTAGCCATGAGTTCCATCGCAAGTTACTTCTGCCTTGCAAGTCATATGAATGTCCTCATAGGCTGCTCATCCAACCAAGGCCTTGTTGTCCAAATGTAAACAACATCCCCATCGGTCCATCTATAAAATGTCTCCATGTCGTACTATCAAATCCATCCTGCTCAACATCCTGCTTTGACACTCCTCGATGATGCTCATAAGTGGCATCTCTATAAGTGCACCTACATAATGTCTCTCATGCTCTTATGTTGATGTCCATGACTTTAGCTTCCCATATGTCCATCAAGAATGGACTCAACACAACTCCAGTCATCACATCCTTTCTCCATCATCCACGTTAGTGCCCTCGGTCACTTCTACCTTCATAAGTCATCATGGCTCCTTCCTTCATTGCTGCCTCCCCCACTAAAGGTCCACCAAGATGTCTCTTGGCTTTAGCCACGAAGAAGTCTACCCAAATATCATCATATATCATAACTCCGGTGTGCCCTTCCTCCAATCAGTCCATGAGTCATGTCGGGAACTTAGCCAATTCTCCATATGGCTAAGCATGACCCATCCATTGAAAGTCTCATCAAGTTCGACCCTTGTCATGGTCATTTGAACCTTCTAGCATGAGGTCACAAATTTCCCTAACAAGTTCTGCAACAAACAATGCTCCTTGCTTCTCCAATGTACAAGGTCCCATCATAATCATCCAAGGAGAGATCATCCATGGAATTGGAAAAGAAGTTATCTATTTTCTCGTCCTTGCATATGGTCCATCCTCTAAAAGCTCCAATGAAACAAAAGTCATATCAATACTTAAATCTTCATGAGGTCTCTCCAATTGAGTGTCCTCCATCATTAATACCTGCAATGTGTACGATCTTAGTTCAACCCGTTCATCAAGTTCCTCCTTGATCATTGACACATCTGCAACATCCTCTTCTTCACATGTCTTAGTTTCTTCTTCTTCGTCACAAACTGCAACTCTATCCTGCTCCATTTCCCAACCAAGTCAAAGAAGTTCTACGTCAACATTTTCCTCCAAGACTTCAAGTTCAACATGAATTAGTGGGTTCTCTTATTTCATATGCCTCAACTTGTGTAAGGTCTCAAAGAGCCTCCCTTGGAATTCTTCCCAACTTGCCATGTCTTGTTCTACAACTTCGGCCTTGACCAATGTCTTGCCCCTACCAATGTCTCACCAAGACCAATCAATATAAGTATAAGCTTCAATACCTCATGCAACCCTGAATATGTATTCCCGCTTCCTGAATAATCAATGCAACTCGACTCACCCTGAATCAAGATTCAAGATCTGATACCATCTGGTACAACCCTATACTTGTGGTGCTCTTTCAACCACATATAGTCGGTGCGACACTACTACACTTTTTATTTTTAGCAATACTCAAGTGCATAGACTACGCCTAACTTCTTTAACAATGTAGTGGAATACAATCAATATTTAATCTTTCAACAATTAAACATTCTACAACATCACACAAGTACGCCCATACATACTTGGGATGGGAAACTCCCGAAAAGTATGCCCAATAATTTATAACAGTTCAACAATGTACAATTTTACAATAATTATACAAGTTTTCCCAAGTTAGTGCAACCACTTTCACACCTTGCGAATTTAGTCTAACACTCCTGTTTTGAGTTGGGAAACAATGCTTCCCAACAACACTTCAATCTGCTAGAAACAAAAAATTTACCTCTAAAATAAAAATTATGAAGTCTGCCAAAATGTCATATAGCCCGGGTCACCAGGGTCACTCTTTGCACGCATTTACTGGTCCTGACTTGCTGCCATGCAACCGGGTCACTCGAGTTAACTGGTGCACGAGTCGCGCCCATCCCTGACCAATCCGCACTATTCTTGAACGCGTTGCACAAGTTGAATCGTTGGGTCACCGTATGCACGTGTTTCTGCCCAGTCTAATGTTACACTATTATGCTCGTGTTCGTGCAACCGGGTCACTGTCTGCACACACCTCCGACCAACGCTCAACCTATTCGTTCGCTCGCCATGCAGGCACATAAACTCGCTCGACCTATTATTGTTCACTTTCACACTGCGACCTTCGAACTTGAACTCTGAAATTTTGATGATTGATTGATACCTTGAAGTATCCATAACTTTCCCATATAAATATGATAAATTGGGTCACTTCCTGCACGCACCTTCGACCAACGCTCGACTTGTTCATCTGCCCACCATGTAGGCACATAAACTCGCTCGACCTGTTCTTGTTCACTTTAACACAGTGACCTTCGAACTTGAACTCCAAAATTTTTATGATCGATTGATGCCTTGAAGTCTCCACAACTTGCCCATATAAATATGCTGAGGTGCGGTCCCGTTCGGCCATTAAATGTGACCCTTCATCCAAGTATAAGTCGACCCGGTCACCTGTGACAACAGGTCGGCCTAGCCATAATGTAAGTCGGCATGCCCACTGTATATGGTGTCGACCCTCCACATATAAAGTCGCCAACACTCATATGTCCATCACACATGGTGTCTGTTGCCAAGCGCTGACCCGTGAGTCACTCGGGTCACCCAGGTCGGCTCGACCATCCGTGCCCATTGTGCCCAGCTCGCCCAAATGCTACACCGACGCACTCATCCACATGAGCTCTCTAACACGACTCTACCCAACGCCCTCAACGCATTCGCCCGCTATGGGCACGTGCTACTCGTCGCGTTCACCAAAACACACGATGCGCTCGTGCTCAACAAGATTCGCTTGACTGCTATGGACGCACCCGTCGCACATCGCCATCCCACATACCCGAGTTGGGTGTTCGTCGCACCAAGGCGCGCCCACCACCACTCAGTCCCTCATGACTCTAACTCGGGGGCATGACAATAAGGGTGGGGATGTTGGAATATCTTAAGGAAAACTTACATATGAGGGTGAGTATGGAGATGGGAAGACATATTAAGTTTTCAATAATATCCCTATACATCCATAGTTTTATTTCCATCTCCCCCCATGAGGGTGAGGGTGGGAATGGAGATTCGAGAAGATACCGACCTAGATCCATCTTAATTCCAGATCTATCAAGCATCGAGAGGGATCAAATCTCTCAGGGTGCAACGCTCTTTTTTTAATACAAAATTTGAGGAAAGGCTTGCACCTCGAGAGATTTGATCCCTCTTTGTGTTTGACAGATCTAGAGTAAATATGGATCTAGGATGGTTTAATTATTAATAATTATTTATTTTATTTTATTTTTATTTATGTTTTTATGTAATTTGACCAAGTCAAAATGTTTTAATTAATAATTATAATTAATTTTTTTTAATGTAATTTGACTGAGTCAAAATGTTCAGTTAACATAACAAGACATTAGGATAAATGATCTTCCAATGGGACGATGGAATTGGGTATGGGGATGCATCAGGATTGTTAGAAATGTCAGTCACAGGTAAGCGTGTGACTACCTAGCTGTTGGTTCTTCGCTAGACTGCTTTCTTCCCCATTTCCATTTTCCTTTTCATTCTTCACGATGTGGAGGCAATTATGTTTATCAGAGGTAGGGTTTTATAGTGAAAAGCAAGGATTAAGCAGTAATTTAGAGGGTTTTTACTGCTGTAACTATGGATGAGAAGTTGGATCTAGACTCGGATCCCAAGACATATTGGTCATTTGGGGACTTGAACCCACTCAACATAATTTAGCAAAAGTCTACCTTCCACCTAGTTCACCGAAAAAATATCTGACTGACACATCAACGTTGTTGAATTTGGACGAGGTTTATGAACTCCTAGGAGGGTGAGAATTGAATATTTTGGTTTTGAATCCTTGGGATGTGACATCACATTAGAAGGAATGTATTTTTGGTCAGTTATTATTCCCAAGAAATAAGGTTGAGTCGTCAGTTGATGGGTTGGTTCTAGCCTCATCAAAGGACTCATAATGTCTACTATCAGAAATTTCCTAATACCAACCAAAAAAAGGGCTCGTCAATGTGGTGTTTAGTTGTGGAGTAGTAGGGTTTAGTGGTTCAAGCCCTCTTCCCTCCTCGTCGTTTACTACGAGAAATAATGTTCTGCCAAGGTATGGTAGCACTTATAACAACTTTCATAGTTTCCCTCAAGAATGCCTAATATCATCTCCGCATCAGGGAAACAATACTTATTTTTCTACATGCTTCACTGGTGGACACAACTCAATGGGAGTAGGAGGAATCCCCATAGGGTTTCAAGAAACCATAAGATATGACTAGTCCAACAACTCCTTCGATGGATGGTAGGTAAATAAAGTATGCCACATTGAATCAATGTTTCCTTTCGATTCTTTAAGAGTAGTCTCTTTGGTCACTTCCGGGAGGGCCTTTTCGGTCTTAGGGGAAGGTATAGTCAACTTTCTCACTCAAGAGTTTGGAGTGACCTTTTTAGGAGGCCTCTCTTTTTTGGAATAGTTGGTGGGTTCCCTCTATGAAGAAAAAACTCTAAATGTCACGTAGTAGAAGGATGCTAGGGGTGCTCATCTGATAGATAAGGCAGTTGGTACTGATGAGGAGGAACCCTTGAAGGCGGGGTTGAAGAGGAAAAAAGGGAAAAGCATCTGGCCAAAAACTGAAGAAAGGAACCAGGTTTTTGGAGAAGAGATTCACTTGATTTGGAAATGGGAACAATGGAACATGTTCTGGTAGGAAGGGCGACTGGTTGCTCCTTAAAAGAAGAAGAATTATCTGAATGGGTGGACAAGACTCAGGGGAATGCACTGACCCATAAGGTTTAAGTGGTTTTGATGATAAGGGGCTGGTTCATGTCACAATTTGAGTTAGCATAAATGACTTCCTAGGTTTTGGGTCAGAACTGGAGCATTGATTCAACCTCAGTTCTGCTGAAAAGATGGAATACTCTATTCGATGCACATCGGGAAAGTATGGAGATAATGTTGGTCTGCATCAAGTTTCCTAATATTCCCCCACAAATGTGGATTCTTGATGTTTTCTAGGTAATTGGAAACAAATTGAGGGAATTCCTTATAGAAGTTATGTATTTTAAGTTGTAAAAAAAAAGGGAAAGTAACCAGGATATTGGTCAATCTAGATCCTCGAGAACCTTTGTATCCAGAGATGAATTTTAAGTTCAAAGCTTTTAGTTTCACTCAGATTATTGACTATGAAGTATTTCCTTTTAGATGCCATTAGTGTCATGGCCTATGACATTTAATTCAAGATTGTCCTTTGGTGGTGAAGGGACAAAAGAATCCAAGTTATAAATCAGAAGGTAAATTGGTAGGGAGCTAGGGGCCTAAAGTGGACAAAGAAACAAGGAACCCCCTCAGGTAGGAAGTTCAAGATGGGCCTTAGAAGTAGATGGAAGGATCTGTTGCTTCCTCGACAAAAGGGGATCAAGGCATGACTGACATTCAAGAAGCTCAATTGGAAGATCATGCGGTTCACTCCAACAATCCACAACATCCCCATTTTCCAGGTATTTCTGCCTATCCCTTTCTCTGCTCCATATCTCATTCGTATGTTGATTATGCAATCCTTTCGGGGCATGGTCCTTCCAAGTCCTTTTATTTTGCTTATCTTTCCACCCCTTTAGGGTTACTTCCTGAATCCCTTGCCAACATTGTTATGGCTACATCCCCTACCTGTTCTCCATCCCCACCTTTGGTCGAGTCAGACCTTACACCATCGATTGATTCCCATTATAACCTAAGACTTGGAATCCCCAAGGGTTATTTCATGTCTGGGAAGGGATGCCTCGACGCTCTTCCGAATTATCCTGGCCCTGGTAAATCCAAAAGAAGGAAATGTAAGTTGTTTATTTCCCAATACAAGTCTCATCTAGACATTACTAAAGGAAAACAAAAATACCTCGAAGGTGCGCTTAGAGCAGCACAAGCCCTTATAAAGGTTTCCCGATGATAGTTATCTCCATTAACTATAGAGGTTTAGATAGAAATCATAAAAAGCTAACTCTAAAGCGGTTGATATTGTCTAGTTCTCTAGATATAATTATGCTTTAAGAAAATTTGGCACATGGTGAAATATAATAGGAATATTGGTCAGAATGTTCCTTGGTTGGTTCTTTTTTGTTGTTGATGTGAGGGGCGATCAGGTGGGTTAGCTATGGGTTTTAACCTGAGATCCATTCAGGTTCTCAGTTCATGGGGTTCTTAATTTCTCCTTGGGTTCTTAATTGCTCCTTGAAGTGAATATTTATTGTGTTGAGCTATGTTCTGAAATTACAATTGTTAATATTTATGGGTCTGGCCAAGACCAAGCCCCATTTTGGAACAACATTTTAGAAAAATCCCTCATGAAATAATACAAGCTTATTGTCGAGGGGGATATGAAATTTTCATTGGGGGCTTCAGAAACATGGGGGCCTCAAGCCATGCTGGATTCGTCGGCGCAATTTTTCTAGAAAATTGATGGAAAATCACCTTATTGATGTAGACACAATGGAACATAAACCAACATGGAGGAATACGCGGGTGGGAAATGCATGGGTAGCAAAACAACTTGATAGATTTCATCTCGCCAAAAATTTGATGAAAAATATTGCTCTTTTCCGGCAATGGATAAGGAATGAAGGAGACTCCGATCATTTTCTGGTTTTCTTGGAGATTCAAGGCAGAAATCGAAAACCTGATAGCCCCTTTAAATTCAATCTTGCATGTTTAAACGAATCAAGTTGTATGCAGTTGGTGAAGGACGCTTCATCTCCCTTCTCTGCAGAATCTAGGATCTTAGCGGCCCAACAATTTGCATCAAACTTGAAGGAGGTTAAAAAGGCTACCATATTATGGGAAACTCCGAAGAAGATTAGAGATGATTTGGAGCTCAAATTAGAGGAATAATTGGAGATATTAGAAGCATTGGAAGGAGGAGGTTATGAGTCAGCCGAGGCTAGACAAATAATAATCCAATTGGAAGCGTCAAAGAGGAAATTGCAGGCATAGAGGGAAGAACAATGGAGTATGAAGAATCATGTGGTATGGTTAAAGAGCGGAGATGAAAACACAAATTTTTTCCACAATTTTGCTTGAGGCCAGAAAAATTCAAATACGATATGGGATATGACAGAGACACTTGGCAGGATCTCATCAGCACTTATCAAAGGGCTGGTTTCCTTTCTCGACCTACAGGTGACCGGATTGTATGGGGGGGGTCTCACAAAGGCCCCAACATTTGTGTAAAGGATTTGTATCGGAGCATATATGCTAATGGCCTCACTTCTCATATTAATCCTGGTTTTTCTGTGGCATGGAATTGGAGGATCCCCCACAAGATCACTCTTTTCAAATGGCTCCTCAGAAAACGTAGGATCCTCACGTGGGAGAACCTACAACGAAGAGGGATGAGCGGCCCGGGACGCTGCTCTATGTGCAAAGCAGAGCTGGAATCGATCTCCCATATATTTATTGAGTGCAAGGCGGTTATTGGCCTTTGGGAAATGGTATCACACTGGGCTGGTACCCCAGCTTGGAGACCGCAGTCGCTGGATCATGCTTATGCTTTCTGGGCGTCCATGGCGGATGGGTATAGGGCATTGCCCTTCTATGTATGCTGGGAGATCTGGCTTACTAGGAACAACATGATGTTCAATGAAGGGTTGTGGGATACCTACAGGATATACAAGCGGAATCTCGAATGGCTACAGCCTCTATCTGATCCGGATGAGTTAGTAATGGATATGTCCATCAGATACAGGCCTCACGAGATACATATCCCGACTCTCTTTTTCGATGGAGCTCAACAGGAGGGTATCTGTGGCTGCGGGGCATGGCTAAAATCGGATGGTGGGGAACGCTATCACATCTTTTGGAACGGTGGCCCTGGAACGAATAATAAGGCTGAAGACTTGGCCCTCTGGGGCGGGCTCTTAGTGGCTCATCTCTTGGAGATTCCCTGCATTGACATATATGGAGATTCCAAGTATATAGTAGATGGGTTCTCGGGCAGGGCTGCACTCAATTGCACTCATCTCAGTGGGTGGATCGATAGGATTTCCCATGTCCTCTCTCAATTCCAGAGAGCTTCCCTCCACCATATATACAGGGAACTGAACGAAAGGGCGAATAGACTGTCAAAATTAGGCTTGGATCAGGTTTTTGGATACATCACAGTCATCATCTTCTCCGGAAACAGGGAAGAGGCCTCCTTAACGATCCCACTGTAGGCTATTTTTATTATCCACTCTGGTAGGTATCCTCCTCTGTATTTTTTCTTGTACTGTTATATGGGCACTCTACAAAATAGTATTTGTATCTGGCCATAACCATTTACTGGGAAGGACTCTCGGAACAGCTTCGGAATCATAGCATCGAACCGGGACTTTGTCTGCGGGCTGCTGTTATCTTCTCTGTTGTATGTGATTGTGGAGGCCACATCAGGATAGTAATGACTCTGTAATGGTTTTTTTTTTTTTTTTTCTTTTCATATGGCAGTTGGCCTACTGTGTGTGTGGACACCTTCGCCCTTTTGGGATGCTGCTTTGGTTTGCTTATGAGGCGTGGCTGCTTTGTTTTTGGTACACTACCTACTGTTTCCTTGCTCGGCTACAGGTATATATGGATGATCATTCGATTTGCTTTTGCTGGTCTGGTTTATGTGAACGGACTTCTTACCCCTCTGGACATTGTTCATGATGGACGCTCTGACGCCTCTGTTCCTTATATGCTCCATGTTGTGGCTCACTATTTTGCTCCATGCTATGCATCCACCGGAGCCATGGATATCGATCACTGGGTATGGGCTATGGCTGAACCCTTGCTGTATTTGTTTTCTGTTTTATCAATGAAGGCTCTCCCCTTCAGTTGCAGATGTATTGAACGATGGACTGTTTTTATTCTGATATAATATCAAAAACAACGTTTTTTCTCGCCTTGAAAAAAAAACAAGGAAAAAACGTTTGAGGAAATTTCAACAATGGCCTCCAGTGAAAGCATCGATTGAAAAAGTAATTCAGATTGCACAATTATTTCCTCATTTTGTAGAAGAAGACAATCAAATATTGATGGAACCAATTTCCAAAGGGGAATTAGACGCGATCATGAAATGAATGTAGAAGGATAAAATACCTGGCCCTGATGGATGGACAATTGAGTTTTATTTGGGATTATTTAAGCTCGTTGGAGACAACCTGTTGAGAGTAGTGGAAGACCCTTGTCTTACTGGAATAATTCATGATCCTTTTAAATCCACTTTTATTGCTCTAATTCCGAAGGTGGATGGACCTAAATCCTTTGATGATTTTCGACCCATTTCCCTTTGCAACTGTATTTACAAAATCATAGCAAAGATCATGACAATGTGATTACGCCCAGTTCTATCCAGGAATGTGTCTAAAGAGTAGTTTGGATCCTTGGAGGGGCACCAAATCCATGAGGCTATCGAAGTAGCTCAGGAAGGTTTACATAGTATCGAAATATGGAAGGTTAAAGGATTAGTGGCAAATATTGATTTGTCAAAAGCATATGACAGGGTCAATTAGATATAAATCATAATGATCTTAACATATTTGGGGTTTGAAATTCCATTAATCAACTAGATTATGGGTTGTTGACTAATGTCTCATTTATTTTTCTAATAAATGGGCCAGCTTCCCCTTTGTTTCATGCCAAAAGAGGATTGAGGCGTGGCTTCCCTCTATCTCCACTTTTATTTTAAATTTCCCAAAGAGGAATAAGGCGGGGCTTCCCTCTGTCTCCCCTTTTATTTTAAATTTTTGCAGAAGGTCCAAGAATAATTTTGTTATCAGCCAAGCGACAAGGAGATCTACAAGGAATTGAGGTGGTGATAAACCTTTATATAACTCATTTTTTGTTTTTAGATGATATTATCATTTTTTGTAATGGATCAATCTAGGATATGGAAGCAATAAAAAACATTGTTACTCTTTTTCAAAAAGTTATAGGTATAATTATAAATTCACATAAATCCACTCTTGCTTATGATGCTCTATCCCGAGGAGAAGTAAGAAGGGCACAAATTTTCCTACCTTTTGAAGAAAAACACCTTCGGGATAGTCTAAAATATCTTAGGTTATGCCTAAATCCAAACTCTTATAGGAAACAGGTTGGCAATGGTTGCCAGCTAAAGTGGAGAAATGATTGAAGCATTGGAGCTTAAGATGATTATCACGCATTGGAAGGCTAATATTGATAAAATCAATTTTGGAGGCCATCTCAGTCTTCTGGATGACCCTTACATGGATTCTCGAAGGCACTCTTGTGTCTATTTAGAAACTATGTGGTAGGTTTATGTGGTTTGGATCCAAGGAGAATTTACTCTCGTGGGTATCTTGGGAAAAAATAGCGCTTCCAAAGTCTTGGGGAGGTTGGGGATTGAAGGACTTAAAAAAAATTGCAAAATACCTTTCGAAAAAGGTTATTTGGAGGCTCCTTTCAACAAAAAAATTGTGGACATCAATTGTCATACGAAAATTTATCCACCCCCTATCTTTGGATGAATGGATTAGGAGATCAAATAAATGAATTCCAAACTCCTTAGTCATTTGGAAAGAAATAATTGAATCTTTCATTGTGATCGGTTGTGGTCTAGCTTGGAAGGTAGGAACGGGGAAAGTTTCATAATAGGTTTGGACCCATGGGCTTGATGCATAGCGAACTATAGGATTCCTCCATATCTAGTAGATAGGTTGAACGAGCAAAGTATTGTTTACTTAAACCAGATTTTTGATGAGAACCAGACCTCTGTGTGGTCTCAAGGATGGTGGAATGAAACTCAATTAGATCTTAAGGGGGATTTGACTGACTTATGGTATAATTATATCATGTCACTAAAAGTATCTCATATTACGATCAGAGACAGGGCAGACTCTCTATGTTGGATCCATGCACCCTCTGTGGTTTACTCTCTTAAAGCAGGATACAACCATCAAATTATAGACAAAATTAGGGGAGAGCTAGAGTGGTGGTGGAAGCCGATTTGGAAGTTGGTTTTCTGGGTTAAGTATAAAAATTTCTCTGATGCTTATAAAATAACAAGGTTCCTACATAGGATAATTTTAAAAAAAGGCACAAAGAAGGCCCTGGATGTTGTATTATGTGTAAAAAAGAGACAAAATTGGTCTTTCATCTATTCTTATCGTTCCCTTTTGATTTAAACATTTGATAAAAAACAAAACATCTTTTGGGATGCAATGTGCATGACAACAACACAGTTTTAGGGATGCATTAGGAAGCAAAGTTGTATGAAATATTCCTCCTCTCATTTGTTGGGGAATTTGGATCGCCCAAAATAAAGCTAGTTTTAGGGATGCATCCTTAACTCCTGATCTCATTGTTGTTGAAATATGAACGATCCATGTGTTGTTTCCATATAGGGAAACAATTCAGATTCATAGGAACATCTCTGAAGAAGAAATAAACCACCAAATCCCATGGTAATATTTGATGGTGTTTCATCAGAGGATGGAATCTGTGGTGGGGGCTCATTCTATACCTTAATGATCATTGTGTTCTAAAATAAAAAATTGGTTTGGGTAAGGGCACAAATAACTATGTTGAACTCTTATGCTTAAAATTTTTATTATGTTGGGCTTTGGAATATGATTGTCGATCTCTTCAAATTTTTTAGGATTCCTTAAATGTCATTAATTGGTTCACTGAATCTCAAAGATGCCACAATCACACACTGTTGTCGATTCTTGAGGAAAATTTTCAGATCAAACTTTCTTTTAACTTTATCTCTTGTTGTCACATCTTCTGTACGGAAAGGAATTCTGCAACATATCAGTTATCCAAAGAGGGTACTCACCAGATTTTGGGGGATTGGAAGGTCTCATAACATGTAAATGGGGTAGATCATAACTTCAGACATCAATCTTTTATGGAAGTCTAAAACTCCAACTTTACTTTCAGCTCTTTTTGTTTCTACTTCCAACAACATAAACATTTTTTTATCACTATATATGTATGAGGATCCTTAAATGAACATTGACAATAAGTTTATATTACAATATATTTTTTTGTATCTTTCAGATTATGGGGTTGATCTATATTATTTTTCTCAATTAGTTTTCTATGAACATAGTCCCTATATTACAATATTTTTTTTTGTATCTTTCAGACTATAGGGTTGATCTATATTATTCTTCTCAATTAGTTTTCTATGAACATAGTCCCTTTTGTGAAAAGGCAAGCTTCAAGAATGCACCTAAGTGCATCAATGAATGTAACTATTTGTTTATAATAGAAAGCTGTGATTTTTCTTCAGAAAATAAATAAATAAATGAATATATATATATGTATGTATAACAAAACATAACTGTTGAACCCTTAGTTAAACTGAGAGGGGGGGGGGGGGGGGTGAATCAGTTTAACACATTCATGGACTTTTAAAACTTTTCATTAAGCTTCATTAACACCTTTATTTCATGATCAACATAATGTGTGAGCAATATTTATTTGCGAGCAGCAATTAATAAGCAAATTAGATAATGTATCAACAATCTTAATATGTGCGCAACAAGTATTGGAAGAATATATATACCATATCAACACATAGACATCATGCACATAGACACCATGTATAAGTGGAAACCCATAAAGGGAGAAAAACACATCTTATTATTGTTGTGATGCAAAGGAAAGCTCCAACTCCCTCTCACCACTGATTTTCTGTAGGCACCAACCTACAGGAGGCTCCAACCTCAATTCTGCAAGCTACAACTTGCAAGGAAGCTCCAACTCCCATCAATTTTCTGTAGGCACCAACCTATAGGAGGCTCCTACCGGGCCACGATAATCGACATCTATCAAGCTACAACTTGATAGGGAAGCTCCAACTTCCTTACTCTTTCAAAAGAAAAACACTTGCTGATTTACCTTGGATATCAGCTCTGTTCTGTACCTTCTTTTCTGCTGTTCATTAGTCCTCATATCTGTTTTGTATCATCTCTGCATCTTCTCAGATTCTCTATCAACTCCACCTTCTTCTCTGCTTAGCTCCTCCTTCTTTTTTGCCTCATTGCTTCATTTCTTCATTCCTCTTTTTTTTTCTCACTCTCTAACTTCTTTATGCATATCAAGGTGATATCATTTATAGGGATTTCTTTATGACTGTTAGCATTCCTCAGGGACAATCATGCCTTTTTGCCTTCTGCCTTCTCATTTCTTTTACCAACTCATTCAAGAAAAATTATAACAATATGTAGTAATTTTAATATTACAGTGGGATTTTTGTTTTCCTCCGGAGACTTGCCAATGCATCACAAACAATATAGAATCAATTAAAACGTATACATTCAATTTTTCAGTTACATATATCAATTTCACTTAGTCTTCTTTCCAGCACTTGGCTAGCTGGTTTTGTCTTTTCTGCTGCTGTCAGGTAACTGTTCTGCCTTCCTCTGCTATTCACTACAATTGTGTATTTGCAGCTGTCATATACTTGTTCTGCATACTATATTCACTGTCTTCTGCATATTCTCCAGTTTTCTGTGCTTGTACACCTGTCAAATTCATTCCTGTGCATATTCCTATTCAGTGTGATTGTGTGTCTGTTGTATATATATATATATCTGCGTTACAATATATATATATATATATAAAACTACTGATCTAGAAATTTCGATAAACATATCTGGATGCCTTTTCCTCCCAAGGTTATCTTATGGTTGTGAACCAAATCTAACAAAATGTATATGCGAGAACTTTGTTCTTTGCCACAATGAGATTAAACCTTATTATAAAATCCATAACGCACCTCCAACGTTCTTTACCTTTTATATTTTGATTATGAAATCATATATGTCGGGACCCACAATTTTGCGCTCTTTGAATCTGTCTGTGCGATGAATTAAAACATGGTTATAAAGCCATTGGAATTCTCCATTACACAATGGTCTTCGACATATTAATAAATATATGTTCCCGGAATTAAAGCGAAACCCACAACTACATATAATATATCGAATTGTCATTTGAATATTACAGTTGGACCATTGCAAAACTTTTAACTTTTCAATCTTCATAAGCGACGTTTCCTTTATGAAAACTATATGATGGCCAGTAAAACCCATAGTCCCCTTTCTACTGTTTCAATTCGGTGTATAGAAGAATGCATCCCCAGATTTTAACTCCAATAGTATATATACCTCTCTCAATTCATACGAGAGTACACCTCCATCTTATTGTCTGAGCTGGCAATTTAAATGAGTGCGAAACTTTAATATCTCACTATTTCCTCAAAGGTCATAAACCCCTCATTTCATATAATATACCCTTTTATCAACCCCAACACTAAGTCTTCATACGATTTTCAAACGGAGGTTTCATTGTTATCCTATGGTTCAACCTAAAATAGTACCACGCATATAATATGCTCTCATATTTGAATCCCAATGCTAACCTTTGAAAGGTTTGGGCCCCACAACTTTATAAACCTTTCTTTTCTATTTTTCGATGCAATTAATGCCTTTGCGAAAGACCCGATGCGATAATCGCAATCACAGCTTTCAATAGAATGCTCCGATGTTCTGTTCTCCTCCGATGCGATTAATCACTGTTCACTTCACTGCACCGATGCGATGGGTCACTGTAGACCCCACTCTGACTTTCTTTAGATCCAACGGTTGCAATCTTCAATGATCCGACGGTTGCGATTGGATCGACCATCGCGATCGCAATATTCAACAGTTTGCTCAATCGCACTTTTACTTCTGATGCGATGAATCGCTCTGCTGCACTTTAAACCGGAACCCAAACAAATATGAGCCACTGTTTATAACATATCGGGTCCGCAATCACCATCAGAATTTTTATTAACATGTTCCGCTGCCATACTTTTCTCCGATGCGATTCGTGAAGGTCCCACAAGGTTAATAAACTCTTCTTGTGACAATTGAATAGTACAACTGTTCCAAAGGTGGAACCTGTTTCTACAAAGGTCATAAGACCCTCATAACATATGTCCCTTACCTATAGTCTTCATGCGCGGAGGTTCCTTTTTAATAAGGCGCTTATTTCATAACTAAGCCTCTTCTTTGATTTCTACTTGCTAATTCATTAATCAAATTCAGGGAATTTGATGAATGAATTTCTGTAGTCCAATGACAAAAGGTCCTTCGAATATTAATTTTGGTATTTTAACTAAGCACCACACTATAAGACCTTTGTTTTATTTGAATGGCGTGTCGAGACTATATCTCCCTCTTTTATAAGTCTTAGTCTTTATAACAAGCGCTTTAGTAATGTTTGAACAAGATATAATAATCCACATTCATAATGCGTCTTTGATATAAGCCAACCATACCATATGGTTGGGCGAAACATATATTAAAACTTCATAGCATATATTAATTGCAATAGACCTTAGCCAGACATAATAAACGTAGCGTGAACCTCTAGTTACGATAATTTATATAAACCTTGGCCTTCCTTAAACCGACAATCATCAACGTACATCAGAGTTGGGGCCCAGCGCTAACGAACCTTCCACATTTGACGGTGGTAAGTTTATCGCTTGGTCCTGGATGATCTGATGACCATAAACCAATATCGCGTGATTTTTTTGGTCCGAGTATTAAAGGCTCAAAAAAACGTGATGAGAGCGGTTTTCTAAACCCGCTCAAGGACACGTGTCTGCCAGTTCATGATATCGCGTTATTTTTGCAAAAACAACTTACAACCTTATGACTTGTGCGAAAATCGCTTTTCGCCTGCAAACAACTTTCACTGTTCACTTCCCCTCTGGGTTCCACTTCTTCCCTCGTTCATAGTTCCGCCCATCCTTTGTTATGTATAATTTCGCCTCTTTCATTTACAATCTCGACTCAATACATAATTCTTCACTATGCGTTCTCTTTAAACCCATCTCCGCTGCTCTGAGGTTGTGGCTTTGGACTCCATGATATCAAACCAAATCAAACAAATAGAGTTCCATTATAACATAAATATCAGAGGGTTCAAGTCATTGCATCCTCCATCTGAGTTGTAACCATAACACTACGATCGGTGTCGATTATTATGAATCGAATACAACAAAATCTACGTGGCCTCATCAGTATCAGAAAAGGTATCCGATACCATCAGGGCTCTTTCACACAAAATAATGCATACTTAATTTAGACAGAGGACATGGATTCACTTGCATTTGGGAAACATAAACCAACACTCTAATTGCAACCAATTCGATCAGGACCATATCTAGCCCCTCTTTCACAGAGATTCGACTCACCCTCAATCTCTTACACACTCAATTAATATTAGCATGGATTAATCATAATGCCTGAGACCAAATTCACCCATAGTCTATTTAAAGCAGGAACTTCATTAATTTATGCTCACGAAGTACTAAAACAAATACATATCTCACAGATCTCAAATAAAAATTTCCTGTTATGGCTAGATCTCCGATTCAAATGGCCTCCTACTACTCTGCCTCTTCGACCTTCTAACCCTATGTAGTTCTATACAATCTTTGCAGGTCTCTCCAGCTCCTCAGCTCTCTGCTCTTTGTCTGTGTTTCCTCTGATGTCTCTGCTGCCTTTCTGTCCCTTGACTGATGTTTCAGGTGCTCCTCCTTCGTCATCTCCTTTGCCATCAATGACAACATTTCCAACAATAACATGATATTACAACATCTCTTCCATACTAAGTTGGAGAGCGCCTCTTAGTGCAATTAGGAAAACTTACTTATGAGGGTAAGGGTGAGGATGACAATAGATGTTAAGGAAAACTCATTAATTTTTCCCTAATATATCCCTCCATCCCCACAATTTTCTTATGATCTCCCTGTAAAAGGGTGGGAGTGGGGAGAAATATTAGGAAAAACTGATATACGAAGGTGAAGACAGAGGAGATATTAGGGACAACTTATTATAGAGGTGGAGGTGGTGGGAGATATTAGGGAAAAGTTGTATATGAGAATAGGAGTAGGGTGATATTAAGGAGAACCCCACAATTTTCCTAACTACATTCGTCCATGAGGGTAAGGATGAGGATGGGGATATTTGGGAAAACTTACATATGAGGGTGAAGGTAAGAGGAAATATTAAAAGAAACTTATTTTCCTCAGGTTGGGGTGGGGGAGTAGATATTAAGGAAAACTTGGGGGTTCAGGAAGATATTATGGAAAGCTTACATATGAGGTTGGGGGTGATATTAAATAAAACTTATTAAGTTCTCCCTAGGTGGAGGTGGGGGAAATATTAAGGAAAATTCATACGATTTTCTTAATATATTCCCCTACACCCTGTTTTCCTTACCATCTCTTCCCACAATAGTGAGAGTTGGGGTAGAAGGAGATATTTGTGAAAAATTTCATATGTAAGGTGGGGAATGATGGGAGATATTAAGGAAAACTTAATAAATTTTCCTTGGTATCTCACCTGACCCTCATATTAATTTTTCCTTAATATCTCCCCTCACCTCTACCCTCATATGTAGGTTTTCCCTAATATCTTCCCCCACCACGAGGTTGACATTCAAAATGAATGAGGTGTAAAGCTTATATATGTTGATAAATTAATATTGGATAGTTTTGATGAGGCTCAAAGGGCAGGCATCCCATGGAGTGGGACATGTTGTCTATGAACATCTCGACCCTTACCAAGTCACAAGTTATTGCTAGTATTGGCTTGCACATTGTTGGTACTAGCTCCACCCCAAAAGCAAAAAAAATCCTCTCCCACCACCACAATTCTCTCCTATTATCTTTCCCCACGAGAATGAGGATGGGGGTGTGAGAAAAACATTTGGGAAAAAATGCATATGGGAATAGGTGTATGGAAATATATTAGGGAAAAATTTATATATGATGATGGTAGTGGGAGCAGATATTATGAAAAATTGAGTGAAATTTATTATTACGTATATACAAGAGTGAGGAAAGATATTAACATAAACTTATTATTACTTATACACAAGAGTAAAGGTTAGAGCAAGAAATATATTAAAAAATTAGAATGGATTTAGAAGAAATGTTAAATAATATTTAATAAAAATATTAAATTTACATTAATATTTTCTAATATCTCTCCTCTTATATTTTTTCATTTTATCTCCCCTACCTTCATATACATACTAATTATTTTTCTTTTAATATTATAATAAAATTAATAAAAAAACAATAAATTTTATTTTTTATTAAAATAATTTTATATTACAAATTTAAATAATAAAACATATATTTTAAATAATAAATTTAATTTTATAACAAGTTTAACTAAAAGAAGAAATGAATTACCATACAATTTCTAATAAAATTATGATTTCTTCTCATTTAAAATAATTCTAGATTCAATATCTGAAAAATTCAAATTTTACAAATTAAATAACTTAAACGTATATTACTTGCAACTAAAAAGCTCTCGTGGATAAAAATCATATAAAATATTAGTTAAACTAAACATTAATTTTATGCCTAAAACATATACTACTATAATTACAATTTATATTTTAAAATATATCAAATTCTATATGACTAAAATTTCTTTAACTTTTGAATAGTGAGTCGCTATACGAATATGTGGAGGTTGGGCATCGACAAATTGCCGACTTGTGGTCTGTTCATGTAAAGCATGTATAATGTTATATTCAGTCCATAAAAAGTCACTTTTGCTTTCTCAGCACTTTATGTTAGTTAGGGCACTTTATGTTAATGATTGAATATTTAAAGTATGAATAATTATTTGAGAGTGTAAGCTTCTGTGATCCATAACATATTAGATTATAAATATTTTGGGAATTATAATTCTCATGTGATTTCCCAAAAGATTTATAATCTAATATGAATAATTATATTTTATTTATATATTAATATTTAGGAAATAATACTTTATATAATAGTTTAATTTTTTTTTATATATTATTTGATAAATTTTATTTTAAATTTATTAAAAATTATTATATTTGAATTTTGAAATATATTTAAATTAAATATTCAAGATTTATTTATTTATTTATTTTTTATTTTTTTTATTATTATTATGAAATGGATATTTTTTTATTATATATTTTGGATTATATGGTTAGAATAATTTACAGTAGATTTAACAAAATTTGTTTCAATGAGTTTTGTTGTTTCTACATTTCAATATAATTGTTTTCACTTTTTACAAAGATATTTTCCCGTATATCTTACAAAATTGTCTCAGAAAGAAGGAAAAAGTAGTACACACACACACACACACACACATATATATATATTAAAAAAAAATATTGCAATACATAAAGAGACATGATTAAACAAACTTGGAGGGCGTGGCTTCCTCGTTGGAGACTTCTTTCCTTTTCTCGTCCTTGCGACGTCTACACCACCGTCGGAGGGCCCTTGTTGCTCATTGGGGTCGGAGCCTAGCTTAATAGCTAGAAGCTCACGAACCTCGGTAAATAAACTACCACAAACAATCTCTAAATTGTTGGACAACAAATCTGATTCCATCTTGATGATTTTCATGTCGACCCTCACCTCCAAGTTTCTGATTTTGGCCTCTATATGTGTGACATTGGCCACTTTGTCACTCTCAAACAACTCAATTTGACACATTAGGATATCTATTTTCCCATAAGCAACTTAAACAAGAACTCCACCACATTTTTCCAACGCTCCATCAATTGGCTTTTGTTTGTTGTCTATATTCTTAAATAACTAATGCATCTACAAATTTTTATAAGTCTTTACCTTGCATTGTTTGACAACTTGATTTTTCAAGGCCTTATATGACTCCTACACAAGTTGCCCATACAATAAAGCTAGTTATTAAAGTTAAGTAAAAATGTTTGAAAAAAAAATATTTAATATCATAAAATCAAGGTAGTTATTAAAGGTAGGTAAAAATATTTGAAAGAAAAAAAAATAAAAATAAAAATAAAAAAATAAATAAATAAATAAATAAATAAATAAATAAATATATATATATATATATATATATATATTAAAGGAACACATGATTAATTATGAAAAATCATGTTGACTTAGGGGCATACCAAAGAGCTATAAATATTTATAATGGAGGTGACACTGTTTTTTATTATCAATACATTATATTATTTTGAAATATGTTCTTTGTAAAGGAATAGTTAAGTTTTAGGCATTTTATATTTTTATGAAAAAAACAATAGAAAAATACTTATAAGTATTGGGATACTTTAAGTTATTAATAGATTAGATAGGCAATACATGTAAAATTGAGACTATAATATCCTCATCACAGATAAGACAAGGATAACGAGGTTTCCGCTTTTCATCAGCTAGTTCGTTTTTTTTTTATAGGAGATGTATTTTGTTTATTTGTATTCTTTCCTTTCTTCTTATTGCCGGTTTTAGCTTTAGTCGTGGATGAATCTACAACATGAATGTCGACAGAAGTTTCAACGGAGGAATCTCCTTTAGGTGAACCTGGTAAAGTTATTATGGGAGAAGTAGGTTTAGATGACTTCTTCTTACTCTTTGTAGCACTAACTGTACCAATTACACCATCTGCAGAATGAGAACCAAAAGGAGTTGTAGTAATTTGACCTAGACGTGACAAGTCATGAAAATTTTCATACAGAGTACCAAATAGTGTGTATACAAGGTCTAAGCATTGTGCTTGAGCTATGACCTATTCTTCTGTAACAACACCTCCCTTGGCTATGTCTTTAGTGATCTTTGGAAGTAGTGATTTAATGAACCATTCTACCAAAATTTGATCCGGAATGAAAACCTTCACTAAACGTCGTCTATGTACCCATTCATGTATCTAATCTGAAATGTATGTAGATGTACTATGTTTTAATGAAGTTAAGAGTTTCATGCCATTGTCATAACAGACTGGAAATTGAAAATGAGTTAGGAAAGTTGTTGCTAACGTGTTGAAATTATTGAAAGAGCCACGTGGTAGTTCAATATACCACTTTGTAGCTAAGCCTATCAATGTTCTTTGAAAAAGTCTCAATCGAATGGAATCATTAATTAAGGAGTTGGATGCACACCAAAGATGATAAGTCATCACATGATTTGAGGGGTCTTCTCCTAATTTTCCTTCAAACTTAGGTATATCAAAGGGCAACTTAGTTGGCATTACCAGCCAAAACGGAAGATAATAAATCAGATCATTCGTAAGGCGTGACAAATCTGAAAAGTCTAAAGTTGCAATAAATGGTAACCGACGGTTAGGGTCTTGTTGAGAAAACTGATATCCTTGAGGAACAATACCAATACCCCGAGGAGGATATCCAGGATAACCTGGAATAGCCTGTGCAGATGGGATTGGAATACCTCCGGGGTATCCAGGGTTATCCATACCAAATTGAGGTTGAGTTGGTATTTGATATGTATAACCAGGGTATGGTTGACCATGGTAGACTGGATTTTGTCTTGTTGGTCCATATTGAAACTACCCTTGATTTTCTTGATTCACAAACTGACCTACAAAAGGTTGTCTTGTTGGAATTTTAGCTGCACCACGTTGTCCTGCAGAGGTTTGAATAGTAGACTGAACCACAGGTCCAGTTTTATGAGTAGTGACTTGAGGTATTTCTTGTGTTAAAATTGATGCCGTTTTTTGAAGGGTTGTAGCAATAGAGACTTGGGAAACTCCAGGGATAAGTGTACTTGGTTGTTGAACAAAACTTTACACAACATATTGGACAGGAGTTTTTGGGGTACTCAGACCAGCTTGCTGACGACTAGGTACAGATACTTGAGGTACAGCTTGAATTGTGGGTTGGGCAGGTTGCTGGATTTGGGTATAACCAAATTGACCTGTTAACTGACCAGGTTGATTATAAGGCACTTGTACAATAGGTTTCAAATGTTGTTGGTTCAACGACGGGTTCCACACTATATTAACGGCAGGATAAGGAGCTCCCATTAAAGGTTGTGGTGTATAAGGTTGACCATAACCGGTTTGAGGTATTGGAACGTAAGTTTGATAGTTTTTCAGATAATTTCCAGTAAAGGGTCGGCCTCCTTGAAAGGAAAATTGTTGTTGATAGAACTGCTACCCTTGAGGAGGAAGTTGTCCTTGAATAAGATGTGGCCCTCGCATAGGGTACTTCCCTTGAAGAGATTGTCCTTGAGGAGTATACCACCCCCCAAGCGGTAAATTGCTACCTTGAGGGTCAATTGAAGGAATATTTCTGGTCATTATATAGACTTGTTCCATTGTCAAATTTTCAGTATTATATTCGTTAAGACCAGTTGATTGTGTAATGTTTTCGGAAGAGGGAGATGCTCCTAAGAAAGTATCGAAGAGTGACTGGTATCCAGTAGGAACTGATGGATCACCGTACAAAAAATTTTCTGGCGATGAACAAAACATGGATGACTCACTTGACATGCTTGATGAAGACATGTAACTACCTCTGGGTATGGAGTAAAAAGGAATGCGGCATGGTGAATACTTGAGACCAATACTATGTAGAAAGTCGGTAAATTGTTGATACCAAGGGTCCAGTTTAAAAGGACTGTAAGGATAAATTGGTTCACTATACCTTAGATCTAAAGATTCCTGATGCGAAGGAATTAGGATCTCTTCTTCCGTGTCAGTAATCTCTTCGATACTAATCAGGCTAGGAGGAAGGTTCTCAGTAATGTGAAGCTTCAATCGAGGTGAACGAGGATGACCAAGGGTCTGGGCTATGAACTCCGAAGTTGAATCAGATGAAGTAGATTCAGATTCAAGCTCAGATATTTCGTGTTCAATAAGTTGAGTATCTGATAACTCACCGGTTGCAGACTCAACTGTGATTAATTCTGAAATTTCTGGTTGTTCTTGATTTCTTCCTATTGTATGAGGTTGATTTACTTCATAATCGGGATGTATTATTACAGATGTTTCCCCTTGTTTAGTAGACCTGGTTCCTGATTATTGACCTCTTTCAGATTTAAGATTTTCTAATTGACTTGGTGTATACTTAGGGGGTTTCCCCTGCATTCTATGAGAGTGTCTCGGTAATTCAACCACGGTTAATGTTTAACACACGAAATAAAAAAAATGTTTCAACAAAATAGCCCTAAGGCCGCTAAGAAAACAAGAAATTTGAACACACGCCTACAAAACTTAAGAGACAAACCATGCACAAACAGTATGTTTCCACACTAAAAACACTAGTTGATGATGAAATCCAATGTCGTAGAAGTTAATGTGGAAAACTTGGTGGTTTGAACATTTACCCCGACAACCTACTTAATGAAACAGTCTGGTGCAAGTCCCTCCACTTATGCCATCTCGAAGTGAAGAGAACCCTCCAGAAAGTCCTAGTGAGTCTAGTCGATGTCTATTCCAGGTACAGTGGGACCTTCCCTCCACCGTCACCTTAGGAAAAATTCTAAATATTATGGCCACTAAGGTCACCAGCGGAGACAAAATCACCTGGGGGAGCAGTCTACGATCCGATATACACGCAAGGGAAGAGTATCAAGCTCAATCCCCTTGAAGGTTCCTAGACATGTTAAATCTGAGGTTTTTCAGCAAGTGACCCCAGGCTCCTCGACAATGGTTAATATGAGGTTTATCGTTTGTATTACGTGCACATATTCTATCTTTGCCAATGAGGTAGGTACGGTTACCTCACTAGGTCAGACATGATCTCTTGCTTGACACTTTAAGAAGAGCTTCCCAGATTACAAATGAAACAATTGGATTTCCCTACTACAATATTCTACTTGTTTGTTTAAGCTACTTTGGAATGTTTATTATAACCTATTCCAAAACACTAGCCTAAGCTATGTTGGTGGAATGAGCCTTAGAAAATGTAAAAAATCTCTAGATTGATTTTATTAGGTGCTTGATTTATTTGGTTGTTATTTAAGACAAGGGGTATGGAGTTGAAAATTTTATGATGTTGTGAACCCACACAAAATACTCTAAATGCATCTATATGAGAAATCAACTCTTTCTTTTCAATGAATTCTATTTAGGAGAAAGTTGAGAGATTTATCGATTTTTTTCAAAACACAAACTTCTTCATCCATACAAAAATTCCTTTTTGAAAATAAGACAATTTCATCAAGAACTAAATTCGAAGAATGATCAATTTCTCTTTTTGAATGAAATTCATTGAACAATCAAATCAAAAAACTACAATTCAACAAACAATCAATTTTAAGTATGAGGGTTTTTCGCAGTGCATTATATTAGATATCATTTTTGGGATTCAACTGCATTAAGTAAGTCATTCATCTATGACCATTTCCATGAGAGGTAGTCGTAACTGACTAATTTCTCATGATTTTTGAGAAATTAGTCAGTTACGACTACCTCTCATGGAAATGGTCATAGATGAATGACTTACTTAACGCAGTTGAATCCCAAAAATGATATCTAATATAATGCATTGCGGAAACCCCTCATACTTAAAATACAAAGAGTAAAGGGAGCTCTACTTGAATGGTTGATGATGCACAATAATTGCTAAGGTTTTGTAAATGGGGTAGAAAGCTAAGTGGGCTTAATTTTGGGGAAAACTCCACAGTTAAATGCACTTGAGCCAGAGGAGTTCTGGGATGGGTGACCTCCCGGGAAGTCCTGGTTACCGGGTGAAAGCCCCAAAAGTGACGATTGACACTATGTGATTCATTTTCACTAGCTTCAATCCCACTTCTTCACCCATGTGAGCATCACCCGATGCAATGAGTGCTAAGTGGACTATTAAAAAATCATAAGAAATTATTCAGTTATGACTACCTCTCATGGAAATGGTCATAGATGAATGACTTAATTAGCGCAGTTGAATCCCAAAAATGATATCTAAAACAATCGATTCCCAAAAGAAAACAATTTCTAAAAAACTCTAAAGTATAAATTTCAAAATCAAAAGAAAATTCTAATTCTGAATTCTAACTAGGATACTTAGGAATGTTTGCAGATGATTTCTCTTAGTTTTGATCAGACTAAGAAGGTTTCCACTTATCTCAGCAGAAATGAAATCATCCAAGAGTGCCTGGTGTTGAATCGAGCTTCAGTGAGCTAGAAGCTCTTTCGAGTTTGCAAATGAATAATGAAAAAATATTCATAAAGGTAAGGTTGGCTACAATCTTGATGGCTCAAGAAGAAAAAATCATAAAACCAGTAAGCTGAGGAAAATGAAGGTATCTTCCATGCAGAGCAGCAATAAACCAGGGAAAACCCTAACTTGTAAAATGCAAACAGGATGAAAAATCACACAAAACTCAAAATTTGCTGAAAAGGAGTTCTCACACAAGATCTGACAAATAAGATGGATTAGGGAAAACTTGAAGAATAAGGTTATCTAGTTTTGAAAAAGAGAAATTTAAAATTTTCAAAATTTTCCAGGAGGTGCACAGCTTATCAGTTGAATACAGTGCGCATGCGCACTGGATCAAACTAAAAGTTGCATAGGCTGCTATGTTTTCTACAGAAAACCACGCAAGCAAGGAAAAACCTGGAAAAAATAAACAACAAGCCTTCTTTTTCAGTGATTCTTAAAATTTATCTACCCAACCACACTCAGAGAAGTCAAATCAGAAAACTAAAGTTTCAAACTGAATAAAAACAAACAAAATTAAGCTCTAGATCCCTAATGGAGTCGCCAATTGGTTATGAGGATTAATCCCTCTTACGGAGAGGAGCGATCTCCCTAGTACTCCAGTGAGTAACTAGAAACAAAGATCCATTTGAATACCTCTTTCTATAGATTAATTGTATTTTAATATCATTATAATAGTAAAGTAGAGAGGACATGCTCCTACCTTGAAATCCAAATGCTTGATGTAGCCCTTTGTCCCGTTGCTCCAAAGTAGTTCTCCAATGAGTAGAACGTGCAATCAAATACAAGACAAATAATCAAAGCATCTGCAATATAGAATATTAAAAAAATTACTAATCCAACTTAGTGATCAAGGAGTCTAAGTATTGACATTATTCCCATAAAAACAAAAACAAAACAATGAGAAAAAGAGATCCATATGTATTATCTTAAATGAATGAGCAATCTTACAACCGGATGCCTTGATGTTGTACAAATTTCTCTCGGGATCTTGAATAATCATTCTCCTTCATCTGATAAGCCTTCCTCTCTAGAATAACCATCATTAAGTTATGGAAACAAAGGTGTGATCTTCACCGTGTCAACAACAACTCACTAGTGTAGAAAGTATGCACTCAATGAAATCTCTTCAACTTAGAAAATATGTAGATCAATCTCTAATCACATTTGTATCTCTAAGTATCTACAAGTATCTACCCTTCAACCTGAAACTTGAGCTCAATTTATAGGGAAATGGAGGTAGTTTCAGTTCCATGATGAGGGGGATGGATTCCTCTCATGAAGGGATTTGAGTTCCTTGGACCTAGGGATAAGCTCCATGAGTAGAGGGATAAAGCTCGAACTAGCGTGACTCTAGAGGCTTCTAGTTGGGAGAATATTCGTCCAACTAGGCTTCTAGAAGTTACTTTTTCCTTTTAGTTTATTTTCATGGGGGTGCGTAGGTTTTAGTGGCAAACAATGTGGTAGTTGTCGCAGCTAATGGAAGGGACATCAGCGCATGCGTAGGGAAAGGCTAGAAGAACTACTATGGCAGACTTTTAAGGGCCTTACAAATCTTTTCTCCAATTCCCAAGACTTGATTCAGGAAAATGAGTATTTTTTACCTCTAAGGGAACATGATATGGATGGTGATAGACCCATATGAACAATTAAATGTCATGGTGACAAAATGACGTGTAACAGATTTCCCCCTAAAGTGCGAAGTTTGAGAGTTTTTATGAAGAGTGAAGTGCTTTATCATTTCAAGGATTGGATTCGATACTCTAGTTGAAAACCTATAAAAACATTCAATGCAAATATATATCATTGTTGAGGTAGGCATTAGCATACTCACATAAAAACTAACTAAATGCTCTGGTACAAATATGGTTTCAATATTACAACCATCTATCATAAGTAGTCTACTGTATCATGAATAATAAAACTCTTCGCATCTTGGATGGTGGAAACTAGATCTAGGGTCTTGATATTTTCTTCTCAAACTAGTAAGAATCTATCCATGTGATTGATTGTGTCGAAGTCGAACATGGTAGAAACCACTTGATTATCGGTCGATGATGTGAACCGTTAACAAGTGTGACAGAAACCACCAATAATGACAATGGCACTCAAAGTAATTCAGTACAATCTATGAAGTTTGAATGAATGATTTGCAGTCGAACACTCATAGAATTGTTCTCTCGAAGGTCAATGATGAAAACCTATCGTCAAAGGCGAGAAACCTGCCATTAGGGCATGCAGATGCCAAGGTACTGATAGGATTCTAGATCAAATTTCTAGATAATGAGCTGATGTCGATAGAAAGTGATACATCGCAGGAAAGCCTATGACGTGAAACCATTAGATCAAGTTTTAAAGAAATATTTTGCAAGGAAAAACTCAGGGATGGTCAACGCGAATGGAGATAAATGTTTGCAATGAATGGTTTAGTGAACTTTCTCTTGAATGCATAATGACACTGTAGATGGCTTGGCAGCATTTGAACTAAAGCTAATACCCAGAAACTGGCTGAAGACTTTCAATGTGGTTCGATTAACTGTTAGACAAAGAATTTCCGAACCAAGGTACAAGTGTGACAAAGTGTCGTGTTCAAGAGCGACATGCTGATTTCTAAAATAAGGACGACAATTAGATTCTTTTTCCCTCTTTTTCCCCCCACCATCACTGGCAAGTACCTCTTTATTTTTTGTCAAGCTTGAGGAGGATAACATTTTCTTGTTTGTGTAAGATCATCCTTCGAATGAGTCCATCTTAGTATTAAAATCAAACCCTAAGAAGGAGTGGTTCGGTCATGTTGTGATTAACAGGTCCTGTACTGTTAAATTTTAATGAGTCAAGTATAGGAATTTTTATCACTTAGTAATTTCTCAAGGTTAAAGAAAGAACTAACCGAGGTAACCACAAACCTACTTTTAAACTCTAGGATCTAGCCTTCCTAGGGTTCAGAGAGGGCTCTCTTTGTAAGATTTAACTTTGTTTTGATTATAAGATATTAGGCTAGTTGTGATTGTGAAATTTGGTTTCGATTTGGTTTGGTTTGGTGGGAAAAATCACTTAATGAGATGGATAGTGGGAACTCTGATTGTCCATTGGGCTAAGGAGTTAAAAGTCAAGTAGATAGAACTAGGATCAAGGTCAAAAAGTCAAATGTTTTAAGGGCAAGATAGATAAGTCATGAAGAACTTGGAAGGTTGTTTGGTGAGGTGATATGATCGGGATAAAGAGCAATGAAGGGTTCTTTAATCCAGAAAAGAGAAGTATTAGGTAGAGATCAAACGAAAGAGGGAGAAATTAAGGGTTCCCTACTCTGGAAATTAGCAGAAAACATAGAAATGATAAACAATAGAGACAGGGTGATTTTAACAAATCCTGAAGTAATAATGTTTTTTATTCATTCAAATTTGGAAAACATAATGGATGCATGTAACAAAGAAAGATAACAATGACAAGTAGGAAATACTTCACTTCAATAGCTCATCACATGAATCCTGAAATATGATGCTAGTTGATCTGATCCAATTTTCTACTTGAGATTTGAAACACAAAAGCCTTCAAGTCCAATAAAAATGACTATAGAAATCTTCAACAATTTATTCCACAATAATACTTCAAATAGTGAATTATTTATACAAATTCTAAACTAAAATATCTTGAAAAAATATCAAGATTGGTTTACAAATATCTCAAACTATTTTACATAAATAGAACTTAATAAAATGACACTAAAAAATAATGAATATATTTGGCACTATACATATGGATTCATGGTGAAAAAGAAGAGAATTCGAATTTGATATCAACTTTTAGTTGATGATGAGGCTTCCAAGTCACTAACTGTCTCCTTCCTTTGTGCTTTTTGCTCCAGAAATTCTGCAAAATTGGGGTCCAATGATACCTTTGTATATCTCAATACGAAATAGATATGTAAAAAGTGAACGAGGGTTTTGTAGATAAATATGTTACTAAGATAAACCTCTCTCAGTTTCCTAAAATTCAGTTCCAGCTGTTCACCATATGCTCTGCAAAAATATGTGTAAAACAGAACTTTGCATAGTCTGAAAAATAAGTTGTAAATATGTACATGTATCTCTCATTTTGTATTACCTGTGCATAAAGTGAAATACTTTTTTGTATCTTAGCATATTAGGAACATAATTCTCCTCCATTTTTGCAAAATTCATCTTGGATTGGATACAATAGTTTCTGCAAAAATGTCCCTTCATGCTCTGTTTTCATCTTTTAACCTTACTGTTCTTTTAACTGTTTTTACTTTCACTTTGGATAAACTTCATCGTTGTTGGTGAATGTATTTTAATCTATATTTATCATTTACTGCCTCTGTTTTAACTGATTTGACTTTCACTCTAACTTTTATCTGACACACTTTAACTCTGATGCTCTTTGACTGTTCTGTTTTTACTATCACTGTGAATTCTTATTTCACTTTTACCATTCACTATGCAATTTCATTACTCTCTGACTTTGATTTAATTATTTCTTTGTATAAAAATTGTTTTTTGAATGAAGCTTTTGAATTAAAATCTGAGAATTTGGAACTAACAAGTTTGTCAACTAGTATTGAAACTGTTGAACCAATTTCATATTATGGTAATAATTTGCAACAATCAAACAATTTGTTAATAAAACCCTTGTCTGAAGGGAAGCCAGTAATGAATTTAGGGAACAGGGGATACAATGAAAGGAATTATAACCATAGCAAGGGTTTCTCGCAATTTCACAGAGGTGTGGGAATAAGGGTAGAGATGGGTTTTGATTATTTGAAAAGGGTTTCAAATTATTCAAAGGTTCCTAAGATCTGTAAAAAGGCTTAAAACTTTTTGAATTTTGATTTAAACAAGTTACAATATTTGAAATTTGGGTTTCATCAGAGTTTTTCATCAAATACTTTCTTTGAAGTTAAATATAAGTATTTTCTGTGGATAAAAGTGTTGAATTCTTAGTTAAACTGAGAGGGGGGGGGGGGGGGGTGAATCAGTTTAACACATACATGAGCTTTTTAAAATTTTCATCAGCTTATTTACAGCTTACTTTTATAACCAAACTTAATATATGAACAGTCTTAATAAGTTGCAGCAAGTATTAAATTAATGTGATATCAACCTTGTTATGAGAGCAACAAACATTAAGCAGATTTGGTAAGTCCTCTTAGCACACAGGCAACAAAGATAGAGACAACATATATAAGTGGAAACCCATAAAGGGAGAAAACCACATCTTATTATTGTTGTGATGCAAAGGCAAGCTCCTACTCCCTCTCACCACTGTTTTCTGTAGGCACCAACCTGCTGGGAACTTACCAACTCAGTTACATGGCTACAACTTGCAAAGGCTCAACTCCCTTCAATTTTACGCGGCACCAACCTACAGGAGTCTCCAACCTCAGTCAGCTACAACTGACAACTATCAAGCTTCAACTTGATAGGGAAGCTCCAACTTCCTCAATTTATCAAAAGAAATGTTTGCTGATTTACCTCAAATATCAGCTCTGTTCTATAACATCTCTTTCTGTTTCTCTCTTCCTTATCTTCCCTGCCTCAATTTTCCAAACTCTGCATTCTCTCTTCTCACTCTCTCTCACCTTGATATTCATATCAAGATGATATTACTTATAGAGATTTTCTTATGACTGTCTGTATTCCTCAGGGAATTTTGAAATAGATGGTCATACCCCTTAGTCTTCTGCCTTCTCATTTCTTTTCCAGCTCACTCAAAAATATAACTGTAGGTACCAATTTAACATTACAGTGGGATATTTGTTCTCTTCCGGAGACTTTCCAATACATCACAACAATATGAATTAAAATCATTTACATTCAATTACAATGCAAACTCCAGCTCACTCATTCAACCTCTTGGATCGCTGCGCATTTGTCTTTTCTTTAACTGTGTCTTTGTCCCTTTCGGCTCTGTTTGTTTCCTTGTTCACTGTCGCAGGGTAACAACCATATTCCATACATATGTAATTGTGATTTTTATATCATGCTAATTGATTCTCGTCACAATAATAATAAGGCGTTTTAATATGTGCACTGCCGTGGTGTAACTGCTATGTATCTGTAACATTGCATTTTATATATAACACAATTTCAACTCTCGGCATAATTATAATAAGGCGTTTTTAAATATATGCACTGCCGTGTTATCTAACTTATGTAAATTCTGGCGATATAATGCTAAGAGGTCATGTTAATACATAAAATTCCCTTACGGGCTCACTTCGCCGAACTTGCGATGCGATGTATCACTCCTCTGATGCGATTAGTCACTGTTCACCTTGAAATTCCGATGCGATGACCTACTTTGATGTTGGAACTTAAGCATTATGAATCACAATTTAGAAGCACATCGGGTCCAGAACTTCATCGCAATCACAATCTTTTAATATACAGCTCCGCTGCTTCTTTCCGATGCGATGGCCTATTTTAATGCCGGAACTTAAACATGTATGAATTACAGTTTATATGCCCATCGGGTCCGGAACTCAATCGCAATCACAATTTTTGTTTACATGTTTCACGACAAAGTTTCTCCGATGCGATTACTCTGATCCGATGCGATGCGATTACTCCGATTGTGATTAATCGCAGTCGCAACTTTTAGTTGCATGCTCCGATATTCCTATGCTCCGATGCTTCGATGCGATTAGGCTGGAATTCAAGCACATATTAATCACAATTTATATGCCCATCGGGTCCAAAACTCAATCACAATCGCAATTTTTGTTTACATGTTCCATGACCAAGTTTCTCCGATGCGATTACTCTTATCCGATGCGATGCGATTACTCCGATTGCGATTAATCGCAATCGCAACTTTTAGTTGCATGCTCCGATGTTCCGATTCGATTAGGCCAGAATTTAAGCACATATTAATCACAGTTTATACGCCCATTGGGTTCGGGCTTCAATCGCAATGGCAACTTTCTGTTCATATGATCCGCTGCCAACCTTTTTCCGATGCGATTAATGAGGGTCCCACCATATGGTACTTTGCCTTTGACAGAACCTTTGGTTCTTAGATCTCGCGCTATATATATATATATATATATACTTTGTATTATAGTCCTGGTCCTTTGTGTATAAACCACTGCATATAAATATATATATATATGTGTGTGTGTGTGTGTGTGTGTGTGTGCCTTGGACCTTTGTGTATAAGGCGCAACATAAATAAGGCACTACATATATATAGGCGTTTGCTTCTGCTTTAATGTATCCTCCAGCTGGGTAATGATTCTCGGAATTTTCTGTAGAGGGGTCCCACCTTATGGTACTTCGTATATAGTGCGTTGCGTATATATATATACTTTGCTCTTTGTTTAAAATGTGCTATACTTATATAAAGTGCTGCATATATATATATGTGTGTGTGTGTGTGTGTGTACTTTGCCGCTTCAGTGTTTAGTGTATCTTCCAGCTGGGGTAGTGATTCTCAGAATTTATGTAGGGGGGTCTCGCATTGTATGTACAAGATCTTCAGTCAACATTATATGAAGTGTTGGACTTAGACATAAGTCCAACACCAATATATGTATAAATATAACCTCTCGGGTTCCTTTTCAAGAAAGTTTGGTCTTGTAACTACTCCGCCTCCGCCTCCTCGCTGGTTCTAATTCTCCGCTCTACCGCATGACCGTTTCCATATCTTCCTCCGTATTTGATGCCCGCTCCCGCTCGTCGCTTCGACCTTCTCTACATCCTGCCGTCTCTTTGTCGCTCCGTTACTTCTTTGATCGATACTTTAGGTGCTCTCCTTGTCATCTCCTTTGCTATCAATGACAACATTTGGGTCAGCCTCCTTTGGCATTGATGGCAATACACTTCTTTTGATGCTTGCTCGTCCTCCCCCTTTGACATCAATGGCAAGGGGTTGCTCATTTTTCACAGAAGCCTAACTCTTGCCTTTTGGCCTGCCTCATGCTTCCTCGTTATCGATCTCCCGGAATGATATTTTCGTTTCCCTCGTTCTCCCCGAACTGTGCTCTTTCCTTTTCATATCGAAAGTGGCATCACAAGACACTACCCCTAGTCTATCTCTCTCTCCTAAATATCCATGTTTCAAGCAGTTGGTAAATATATCTGCTATCTGTTCTTTCGTTGATACATAGTCCAGTTTAACTATCTTATGAGCCACTTGTTCTCGGAGAAAATGATACTTGATTGGTATATGTTTAGTTTTTGAATGAAGCACAGGATTTTTAGATATACTTATAGCACTTGTATTATCACATTTGATTGAGATAGGTTCATTAATGCTTACCTTCATGTCTTGAAGAGTTTGCTTCATCCACATGACTTGTGTACAAAATGCTGCTGCTGCTATATATTCTGCTTCAGCTGTAGACAGAGATATGGATGTTTGTTTCTTGCTTAGCCATGCCACTAGACTTTCTCCTAGATAGAATGCACCTCCACTTGTACTCTTCCTGTCATCCACACAGCTGGCCCATCCGTATCTATGGCGTCGGTCAAAGTGAAGCTTTTGCCTTTAGGATACTCAAAGTCCATACCGATAATATGTCTTTGTAGATATCTAAATATTCTTTTGACTGCCAGAAGATGGTTTTGTTTAGGTGCTGCTTGATATCTATCCACTAGTCCTACTGCTAGCATGATGTCTGGTCTTGATGCTGTCAAATACAACAGACTTCCTATCATGGATCTGTAGAGTTTTTTTTATCTATATTAGCAGATCCATCATCAGCACACAACTTGCATCCCATGATCATGGGAGTTGACACAGGTTTGCAGTCCTCCATTTTGAATTTTTTCAACATTTCTTTTAAGTATTTTTCCTGTGAGATGAATGTGCCTGTGTTCTTTTGCTGAATTTGAAGTCCTAAGTAGAAACTGAGTTCTCCAATCATGGACATCTCAAACTCTGATTTCATCTTCTCAACAAACCCTTTTGCTAGTTCATCTCTGTTGCTTCCAAACATAATGTCATCAACATATACTACAACAATCAGGAGTTCATTTTCATGGGTTTTTATGTATAGATTGTTGTCTACTCCACCTCTCTTAAAGCCTTGTTTTTGCAAATACTTATCCAGTCTTGAGTACCAAGCACGAGGAGCCTGTTTCAGTCCATATAGAGCCTTCTTCAGTTTGCACACATAGTCTTCTTTGTCTGTTAAAGAGAAACCTTTTGGTTGTTCCATGTAGACTTCTTCTTCTAGATCTCCATTCAGAAATGCAGATTTCACATCCATTTGATATACCTTGAAGTCTTGGTAGCATGCAAAGGCCAGAAACATTCTGATGGCTTCCATTCTGGCTACAGGGGAAAATGTTTCATCGTAATCAAGTCCTTCGATTTGTGAATATCCTTTGCAGACAAGTCTAGCTTTATTCCTGATTACCTGTCCTTCCTCATTCATTTTATTTTTGAATACCCATTTTGAGCCTATGACATTTTTCCCAGTGGGTCTAGGAACTAGTTCCCAGGTATTGTTTTTCTCAATTCGGTCCAATTCTTCATTCATAGCATTCACCCAATACTTGTCCTTGCTGTCTTCTTCAAACTTATTTGGCTCTATCTGTGATAACATGGCTATGTATACCTCTTCTGTCTATTCAGTTAGCTGCCTTATTGTCCAGACCCCCTTTCTCTTGTCTCCTATGATCTGATCTGCAGGATGGTTCTTCTGAGTGTATCTAGAAGGGGCTTTAGAGCTTAGTTCAACATCTTCTGTTGTCTTGCTTGTTTCATCATCATCTTGGTCTTCTTATTCATGGTTTTCTGATGGACTGCTGCAGTTTGTATCTTTTGTATTGTTTGGAAGTTCTTCATCAAATCTCACGTCAATGCTTTCTACTATTTTTCGAAGAGTCTTGTTGTAACACCTGTACCCTTTACTTTTGGAAGCATATCCTAGAAATATCCCTTCATATGCTCTTGCATCAAATTTCCCAATATTTTCATCATTATTCTTTATGTAACACTTGCTTCCAAAGATTCTAAAATGTTTGATTGAAGCTGGTTTCCCATGCCATAGTTCATAGGGAGTCTTGTCATTGCTTGGCCTTAAGTGAGCTTTATTAAGGATATTCACCGCTATGTGTACTGCTTCTACCCAGAAGGTTTGAGGAATATTACTCTCTTGCATCATGGCTCTGGCAATTTGTTGTACAGATCTGTTTTGTCTCTCTGCTACTCCATTCTGCTGAGGTGTCCCTGCAATAGTAAATTTTTTCTTTATGCCATGTTCATTGCATAGGTTTTCAAAGTCATAATCAATGAATTCACCTCCTCTGTCTGATCTGATGCATTTTAGCTTGCATCTTGTCTGATTTTCTGCTAAAGCTTTGAATAATTTGAATTTTTCCAGAGCTTCCGATTTATTCTTGAGAAATGCAACCCATGCCATTCTAGAGAAATCATCTATTATCAGCATGAAGTAGGATTCTCCACTTGGTGTTTTAGTTCTTGCAGGTCCACACAGGTCCATGTGCACAAGCTGTAGTGGTCTTCTTGTTGATAACTCATCTTTGGCCTTAAAGGATGTGCGGGTCTGTTTGCCTAATTGACATGATTTGCATATGGTATTAGAAGGCCTTTTTATTTCTGGCATGTCTCTGACAGCTTTCTTCTTGCTTAGTCTGATGATGTGATCGAAGCTGAGATGTCCCAACCTTTTATGCCATAACCATGACTCCTCAAGTTTGCTAAGATGACATGCTTCATCTTCCTCTTTCACAATGTAAACATTACTCTCTGTTCAAACTCCTTTGATCAGAGTCTTACCTGTGGTGCTTGATCTGACTTCACAATCTTGTGCTCTAAAAAGAACTTCACAGCCTTTATCACACATTTGACTGACACTTAGCAAATTTGCTTTTAGCCCATCTACAAATAATACATCTTGGGCCTTTCCTCTGCCATTGTCTATGCTGACTGAGCCTTTTCCTTTTATTTTTCCTGATTTATCATTGCCAAAGGTAACATTGCGAGATTTCTTTTCATCAAGAGTTATAAACTTGCTTCTGTCTCCAGTCATGTGTTTTGAGCAGCCACTATCCAAATACCACTGGCTTTTCAGGTCTTGAGCAATTAGAGCCAAGTCACATTTATTCACCTTCTTTATCCACTGGAGGCACCCTTTTGTTTGGTATCTTTTGTGAGGTGATGAACTACATATTCTTAGAGGACATTTGGAAGGTATATGTCCAACTTGATTGCATACAGAACATTTGATCATAATTTTTGCAGAATTATGAGTATGAACAAAATTTCTTTGATTCATAAACCTCCTTGAGGTGTTAAACATCAATCTTTGTCTATACTTTCTACACTCAATGATTTTATGGCCAAATTCCTTACAATAAAAACAGTAACCATAGAAACTGTTTGCATACCTGATGTAAGGTTGTCTTTTCCATTTGTTTGCTTGAGGCAGTCTCTTCACTGTTTGCATCTTTTGGTGGTTTGAATTACTCCTCCTTGTATGACAATATGCAGCAATGTGTCCCAGCTTATGGCAGACATAATAGGTGGCATTCTTCATAAGAGGGAAGAATCTCCTTTGATGGTTTCCAAATTTGACATACCCAGGGGTCTTAGTTTTTATTACATTCTTTGCTACTAGAGGTTTCTTCTAATATCTGTCTTCCTCATTACAGGTTTCTTCTTTTGTAGGAATTGTTTGAGCTGCTTCATCATTCTTCTTTTCTTTTACAGAAATAATCTCTCTGTTTTCCTTTTCTTTGATTTTATTTGATTCTCCTTCATATCCTATTCCAGTTTTTATCATAGGAGATCTTTGAGCATCCAGAATTTCGTTCAACTTACTAGAGCTTTTTGTTTGAGAGGAATTTGTAGACATTTTCCTCTAAGCGTTTTCTAATTTTCTCCTCAAATGTAGAACTTCTTCTTCCATCTTCTCTTGTTCTCAAGTTTTATCCTTGATTTGCTGAAGTAACACGTCTTCTATCTTCTTGGCTTCTTCAAGCTCTACCTTCAGTTGCATGAGGACTTCTGAATTTTGTTCTTCTCTTACATACTTGAGGAGAATGTCCTTTTGTTTTCTTCACTTCAGTTTGAGTCTGTTAATCTCCTCCAGAGAACTTCTTAGCTCCCCTTCAAGGTCAACTTCACCATCTTCTTCTTCATCTTCTAGCAGGAGTCCTTCAAGTTCTTCTATGGAAATCAATAAAAATTTAGAGGATCCTTCTTCACTTGAGGGTTCATTTGAGTCTTCAGATATACTACTGTCTTGTTGAGCATAGAAGGATTTTCTGCTGAAATTATTTCCTTTCTGCCAGTTCTTTGATGTATTTTTCTCTGACTCTTGAGCCTGATTCCTTACTTTCTTATGAGGACACTTAGCAACATAGTGTCCAACTCTTCCACAGTTAAAGCATTTGAAAGGAAGTTTACCTTTGTATTTACTTGAGCCTCTATCCAATTTCTTGACAAATTTTTCCTCTTCTTCATCTGAGCAAGAGCATATGTCTTCCTCTTCTTCTTTCTTCTTTTCTGTTTTAAAGGCTGCTTCCCCTGTACTTGGCTTCTTCTGTGGAAGCCTCATCTCATATGCTGTTAGATTTCCAAGTAGCTGGTTCATGGTCAAGGTCTCCCAATCAGTCTTTTCTTCTATTGCAGACACCTTGGGATTAAACATGGATGGAAGAGATCTAAGATTATTTTGCACAATTATACCTTCTGGTATGGTCTCTCCAAGAGCTTTCATATTGTTTACAATTTCTGCAACTTTTAAGAAGAAGCTGCCAACATCTTCATCATCATTCATTTTTAAATTTTCAAATTGGGCTCTATATACTTGAAGTTTGGCAGTCTTTACCTTTTTATCTCCCTCATGGATTTTCTCTAGAGTATCCCACATCTCTTTGGCAGTGTCTTTGTGCATTACTTTGATAAATTTTGCTTCACACAATCCATTTAAGATGCCATTCATGGCTTTTGCGTTAGCTACAAAATCTTGTTTGGATTCTTTCTCTGAGTCAGTTGCCTTTGGGGCATATCCTAATTCCATATCAGCCCAAACTTCTATTCCTAGAGACATTATGTATGTCCTCATTCTAATTTTCCAGAAAGCATAATTAGTACCAGTGAAGAAAGGGGATTTATTCGTTGAGCTTCCTTCTTGACTAGCCATCTTGGAGGCTAGATCTCACAGTGAACCCGTAAAAGGAACTGCTCTAATACCAATTGTTAAATTTTAGTTAAATCCGAGAGGGTGAATCACTTAACACATACATGAGCTTTTAAAATTTTTCACTGCACTATTACACTTTACTTTTATAACCAAACTTAATATAATGAAATACCTTAATAAGTTGTAGCAAGTATTAAATTAATGTGATATCAACCTTGTTATGAGAGCAACAAACATTAAGCGATTGTAATTAAATCTTAATTGACTCAGTAACACACATGACAGAGACAAAAGACATAAGTGGAAACCCATAAAGGGAGAAAACCACATCTTATTATTGTTGTGATGCAAAGGCAAGCCTCCAATAACCTCACTAATTGCTTTTCCAGGCACCAACCTACAAGAGGCTCCAACCTCAGTCAGCTACAACTGACATTTATCAAGCTTCAACTTGATAGGGAAGCTCCAACTTCCTCAATTTATCAAAAGAAATGTTTGTTGATTTACCTCAGATATCAGCTTTGTTTTGTAGCATCTCTTTCTGCTTCTCTCTTCCTTATCTTTCCTGCCTCAATTTTCCAAACTCTGCATTCTCTCTTCTCACTCTCTCTCACCTCACTATTCATATCAAGATGATATTACTTATAGAGATTTTCTTATGACTGTCTATATTCCTCAGGGAATTTTGAAATAGATGGTCATACCCCTTAGTCTTATGCCTTCTCATTTCTTTTCCAGCTCACTCAAAAATATAACTGTAGGTACCAATTTAACATTACAGTGGGATATTTTTTCTCTTCCGGAGACTTGCCAATGCATCACAAAAATATGAATTAAAATCATTTACATTCAATTACAATGCAAACTCCATTTCACTCATTCATCCTCTTGGCTCGCTGCGCATTTGTCTTTTCTTTGACTGTGTCTTTGTCCCTTTCAGCTATGTTTGTTTCCTTGTTCACTGTCGCAGGGTAATGGCCATATTCCATACATATGTAACTGAGCTTTTTATATCATGCTAATTGATTCTCGGCACAATAATAATAAGGCGTTTTAATATGTGCACTGCCGTGGTGTAACTGTAATGTATCTGTAACAGTGCCTTTTATATATAACGCAATTTCAACTCTCGGCATAATTTTAATAAGGCATTTTTAAATATATGCACTGCCGTGTTATCTAACTTATGTAGCTTCCGGCGATATAATGCTAAGAGGTCATGTTAATACATAAAATTCCCTTACGGGCTCACTTCGCCGAACTTGCGATGCGATGTATCACTCCTTCTCCGATGTGATTAGTCATTGTTCACCTTGAAATGCCGATGCGATGACCTACTTTGATGTTGGAACTTAAGCATGTATGAATCACAATTTAGAAGCCCATCGGGTCCAGAACTTCATCGCAATCATAATCTTTTAATATAGAGCTCCGACGTTCTACTTCTTTCCAATGTGATGGCCTATTTTAATGCCGGAACTTAAAAATGTATTAATTACAGTTTATATGCCCATCGGGTCCGGAACTCAATCGCAATCGCAATTTTTTTTTACATGTTCCATGGCCAAGTTTCTCCGATGCGATTACTCTGATCCGATGCGATGCGATTACTCCGATTGCGATTAATCGCAATCGCAACTTTTAGTTGCATGCTCTGATATTCCTATGCTTCGATGCTTCGATGCGATTAGGCCATAATTCAAGCACATATTAATCACAGTTTATATGCTCATCGAGTCCGGAACTCAATCGCAATCGCAATTTTTGTTTACATGTTCCACGGCCAAGTTTCTCCAATGCGATTACTCTGATCCGATGTGATGCAATTACTTCGATCGCGATTAATCGCAATCGCAACTTTTAGTTGCATGCTCCGATGCTCCGATGCGATTAGGCTATAATTTAAGCACATATTAATCACAGTTTATATGCCCATCGGGTCCGGGCTTCAATCGTAATCGCAACTTTTTGTTCATGTGATCCGCTGCCAACCTTTTTCCGATGCGATTGATGAGGGTCCCACCATATGGTACTTTGCCTTTGATATAACCTTTGGTTCTTTAGATATCGCGCTATATATATATATATATATACTTTGTATTTTAGTCCTGGTCCTTTGTGTATAAACCACTCCATATAAATATATAAGTGTGTGTGTGTGTGTGTGTGTGCCTTGGACCTTTGTGTATAAGGCGCAACATAATTAAGGCGCTGCATATATATAGGCGTCTGCTTCCGCTTTAATGTATCCTCCAGCTGGGTAATGATTCTCGGAATTTTCTGTAGAGGGGTCCCACCTTATGGTACTTCGTATATAGTGAGTTGCGCATATATATATATATATATATATATATATATACTTTGCTCTTTGTTTAAAATGCGCTATACTTATATAAAGTGCTGCATATATATATATATATATATATATATATCTGTGTGTGTGTGTACTTTGCCACTTCAGTCTTTAGTGTGTCTTCCAGCTGGGGTAGTGATTCTCAGAATTTATGTAGGGGGGTCTCGCATTGTATGTACAAGATCTTCAGTCAACATTATATGAAGTCTTGGACTTTGACATAAGTCCAGCACCAATATATATAAAACCTCTCGGGTTCCTTTTCAATAAAGTTTGGTCTTGTAACGACTCTGCCTCTTCCTCTGCCTTTCTGCCTCTGTTGCTCGACCTCTGTCTCTACTGCATGAACGTTTCATCTCTTCCTCTGTATTTGTTGCCTCTGCCTTTGCCTTTGCTGCTCGACCTTCTCTACATCTGCTGCTCTCTTTGCTGCCTCTGCTACTTCTTTCATTGATGCTTCAGGTGCTCCTCCTTTTTCATCTCCTTTGCCATCAATGACAACATTTCCAACAAAAATGGCTTTATTAGACTTAATTCCTTCAGAAAACTCCTTTCAAAATGATAAACAGGTCATTTTTTGTGAAGAATACCTGTTTGTGTAGGTATTTTGGTTTTTAACTGGGTTTCGAGGTCTCATATGTTTCTGATGGCTTTGAAGGTTTATGGAAGTCAAACTGTAGCTTCCAGCAGTCTTTGACAACAACTATGGTGGCTTTTGCAGGTTCTCTGGGTGTAAAACACAGTACCAGGAGCTTTGTTTCTTCATTCGGGATGGATAAACGCACTCAAAATGCAAAAAAGGGCTTTACTGGTGCATATGGGGTTTTACGGCTTAAACATAATCGACATTATATGGCAGTCACATCTGGCGATGGGCGGTTTTTGGGCTTCAAAGGAGAAAAAACATGACTGGTTATTGCATTCGTTTTGACTGGTAAGTGGTTTCAGTTGGATTGGATGTGATCCAATCAAAACGAGCCAAGTGGAGGAGAGAGAAAAGTCTTAAACAACCTATTTCACGTGAAAATGAAATGTATTTTAGTCGCACAACTAAAAATGCGATATGGGATTTCGTTCGTTAGATCTGGGAGTTCGATTACGAGTGGTCGAGATTTGATTTGAAAGCTGCTCGGGATTTGGAGCGGTGCCAGGGTTTAGCAATGCGACGGTGTAGTTTTTAACTTTATAAATAAATATTTATTAAGTTAAAACCTTGGGTTATACGATAGGCGGGGGGGTAATGTTTATATATGTTTTAATTAAAACATTTACCAAATGTTTCAACCGATATATTGGTGCGGGTTTTAATATTATATGGTATAATAAACCTTTGACAAGTGTTTAAGAACCATAGGGGGGCGAGATATATTTATATTTTTTTATATATTTAAACCTATGGGACAATGGGCAGGATTATTTCATCACATGGGATATTTAACATAGGTTAAAACTTTAAAATAGTGGGTTTTTTGGGTTATTTAAAATATAAAGGGTTTAATAATATACACGAAAGGTATAGTTTAGAGAATTAATAATATAAGTTAGAAATTAATATGAAATAAAGGTGTAATGTATGAAATGAATAAAATACATAATTTAACACTAAGTAAAGTGTAAAAGACAAATAAGCATAGCTTGTCTCATTTTTTGTTTTTCACACTTAAACTTAGGATAAAATGCATTTTATGGGTTTTTTGAGTGTTTTTGAATGAAAATGAAATTAGTTAAGTAGAGTTTTTACTTTTACTAAGAAAAAATGTGTTTTACTTAGGAAAAGGGATTATAATTTGGAAAAAGGGTGAATATGCTAATGAAATGGGTTTTATGTAGGGAATTCAATATTTTTAACCAATCAGTTATTGAGCCTTGGGTCCGGTCCCAACAGAAGTCAGAGAAATTCTCTGAGCCTCTTTAACTGAAGGTTTTGAATACTGGATCATTGTGGGGGAGGGGAAAATAGTAATTTTTCCTGATGATGCTTTATTACATGCCTTTCACAACTGCTTCTACCTACCCATCATTATTCTAACATTTTTTACTTCATTTGCATGGGTGCATTTAAGCTTGCAACCCTAAATCCATTTTTCTTTCAAAAGCATAAATCCATCTAAGTCTAGCCTTATTTCATTCGAGAGCTCAGATTAAACTGTTGAGCTCCTCATTTATTCTCTAACTATCTACTAATTTGTCCAGTTTAAAATTTTTGACAGATATTTATTCTCTATCTAACAACATGAAATTTAAAGCATGAGAGGTCAAGTTTAAGTTGTTTGACCCTCATGGATTGTGGAATTTAGGACAAGCTGCACACAATCTTATTTGAAAAATTAAACTAAAGTAGTGGAATTTAAACTTGTAACACTTTCATGATCTATTTTTGATGGGGTTCATGTTTAATATTCTTTTGATCTTTGTTTCTTTTCTTCCTTTGATTTTTATTTTAGGACATACCCTCTTTTCATTTTTTAATTTGGGAATACATTTTCAGAAAGAAAAGATATGTACAATATTTCAAGATTTTAACAGAGTCAATTTAAAATTATGAATCCTATATTTATAGGACCCTAACAGCGGCTTCACATGCAGATGGCATCTCCTTGTGAGATGTCAAGAACACCGTCGACTAGTAGTTTGATCCATTGGGCCAATCCCAAACATGAATTTTCTTTGTTATAAAATCTCTATGAATAAAACTCTTGAACTGAAATTTACACCCTTTTCTGCAAAATTAAATCTGATTTGAGACTTAAAGGTGCTACAACTTTCAAACCAAACTATTAAATCATCAATGTATTAGGGCCTTTTCCTTGGCCTCAAATATTTAATGAATTATTTCAAAACTAGTTGAAAACTGAAAACTTAAATAAGTTGAAATCCTACCTACTTACTCTAATCAACTGTCCAACTACTGGTTAGGTAAAATGAAATAGCCAATGCAACCATTCAAGCATTATATACTTTGATAGATTTTATTGCATGTGCTTGTTGATTGTCAAAACTGTAATTTTGCAACCTATTAGAAACTTGTCAACAAATGAGATGATAAGGAAATAATTGATTTCCTTTGTTGACTCTAGAAACTTTTCAAAAGGATATTCCAAGATATATACACCGATGTTTAACTGATATAAACAAATGTACATCTATTCTGGATGACCTCCATGTCATGAGACTAAATTTTCATTTTTAACTTTATTTCCTTACAAAATCAACCTATGATTGTTATGAGATAATTTCAGATTTTCAGATAAGCTTTGTGATGATATTTCTACTGATGAAAATGTTTGTTTGAGGAAAATTTTATGATCTTTATCTTGAAGCTCATAACCAATAAATGGAGAAAGACTTTGATTGCATTTATCATTCATCACATTGACTATTTGATCATGAAATTTTTTGAAAGATTGCTGCAATTTATATATGGGTTTTAATGGAACTTCATAGATTTATAGGGGTTGTTCTTCCTTTAAAAACTGAAATGATTTAGAGCATAATGGTATAGAACTTTCTTCTTCACTCCCATATTTGATATGTATTGTCTGATCATTGTATTTGAGCTGCTCAAATTGAACTTCCTTATCCCACAAACTAGCTAGTGATTGCTGTGTGAAGTTAGCTTGAATTTGGAGAACATAATTATCATCATACTGATCATACTTAGGAAAATCTTCAAAAGAAGGAATGTCATCAATCATACATGTTATATCAGCAGATTTATTTTCCATCAATCCTAATATATCTTGATTAGATTGGTTGCATTCTATTTGAAGGTCACTTTTTTCTCAATAGGAGTAATATCAGGCAATGGGCCTTTTTGGTAAGGTAGAACAACATGAGCATCAACCTGTTCTTCTGTCTCTTCATGGATAAAAACTTTAGTACATACATCAACATTAGAATAAGTAGAAACGATTTCTTCATTATGTAAATGTTTTGAGGATGGTTGCATGTTTAGAAGAAAATTGATTTCTTCTTCGGTGAGGGGAGGGGGTGGGGATCTTTGAATTTTTAGATTTGAATAACAATTGATTTTTCTCTTATGTAAAAACTGATCACGAGGTTGAATATTTTCTTTAAATTCATTCAAAACATTATTTGAAACATCATTTGTTACTACAGAGGGGTTTTGTGGATCTTGATTCATCTCCTGATCTATTTCATCTTTGATTAACTTCTCTTGATTATCATGACACTTAAATTGAGAATGAAAGTTATGGGCTGCTACTAATAAATCTTCAGGATGCCAATTTCCTGAATCTTCATTAATATTTTTAAGGTAATTTATGATATATTCAGCTTGATCACAACAATTTTCAGCTAATGATAAATATGGAAAATCTTCTTTGTAATGCTCATAAAATATTTTGTGAAAATCCTTTAAAGAAAATAAACAAGCAAGTTTGAGAGCTTCATACCATTCCCTTGCTTGTCCTTCTAAGGTTGCCATGAATAGCTTCATGAGGAAATCCTCATGCCAATCACCCTTCAATCTCCATGAGTGTATATGAAATTTAATGAGATGTAACAAAGGATCATCAATATTCTCATCTTGAAACATAGGAAGATTTTTATCCCAATTTACCTTTGGTAGTTTGTGTGGAAATCCAGGTATGTGATGTAGAAATTATATACAATATGCATGTATGTATCCAGACTCTTCTGATCTAACAATATTTATCTTCTTGCTAAATACAGAATCCTTCCACTATAATTCTTGCGGAAATTTAATCGACAATTGCGAAACACATGAAGCAATAAAAACACACATAACACAGTTGTTTAACGAGAAAGCCTGAAGCTAAAAACCCCAACTATCATATTATGTATATCATAGAGATCATGTAACAATCTCATACAAAGGTTAGTACATCAAGCTCTCAGTACAATACAATTGTCACCCACTAACAAGATGAAATTTGCAAATCCATGCATTGATTTCTACCCTCCTGATAGCCTACCTCCACTGCACAATCCAAGCTGATTACCAAGACCAATTCGATGTAATCCCGCTCTCCTTGACTGCGTTTTTATCATTGGAAACTCTAATGTATATGTAGATGCAATCCATGCATCACTAGTAGTCACAATGGATAGTACATCTTTCCCTTTCACCTATATCTCCACTGGGTCTCCACTGGATCTGACATGCACTATAGTTAACTGTTGTATTGTTCAGTTGATTAATGAGTTATTATTTGTGAATTAATTTACTAATTAATTCACTCCACTCTCACTAGTGTATCATTCAGTTAGACTAGATACAACTAGCTCAACTGAGTCTAACTGAGTTAAACTAAATACAACTCCATAAACTACTCTTCCAACTCTATCATAACTTTTCCACTTAAGTTCTATCTGAGTCCTCCATAAATGAACTCCAGTAAACCCTTAGGAATTGCGTAATTCCTTCAACCCACTGACTTTACAAATCTGTTCACTGAAATAAAGTGCTCCAAGAGAAGAAGATGTTGTTTAGTGTCTGATTATTATTAAGAGCTAATAATAATCGACATGCATCTATTTTTAGATTGAAAATCTATAAATAAACTTTGCCCAATTTCTAAAAATAGAATTTCATCTATTTTTCACATTTGAAAAACCAGCTACAAATAGCCTCTTGCTACATATAGAATATTCTCACCATGTCTAAAAATAGACATGCACCTAAAAATAGCCTGTGTGGGCCCCACCTAGTTTAGGTGATTATTTTCCAACTAGGATCAAGGATGATGTTTCAGGATGTCTCCTTCACTGTTTCTTGTTGCAATCTTGAACATGTTATCTCTGCTCATGGGAGCATACCTGTGTTGTATTATTGAGTTCATCTTGTAAATCAGTCATAAAGAAGGGCCACTATATCTATACAACCAAGCTAGATCCTTCTACCAGTGGAATCTTAGATTTGATTTTTAAAATTTATTTGGAGTCGCTAGGTGGATGATTTTAACCTTTGTGTGTCTGATCAATGTCCACCATCATGGATCAGATCTGATCCTTGTATAATCTTTATGAAGAATATGTTCTTCCCCAGTGGAGTCTCCATTATGTTATCACTCAGTAATTTCTTAAGGTTAAAGAAAGAACTCACCGAGGTAACCACAAACATACTTTTAAACTCTAGGATCTAGCCTTCCTAGGGTTCAGAGAGGGCTCTCTTTGTAAGATTTAAATTTGTTTTGATTATAAGATATTAGGCTAGTTATGATTGGTTTGGTTTGGTGGGAAAAATCACTTAATGAGATGGATAGTGGGAAATCTGATTGTCCATTTGGCTAAGGAGTCAAAAGTCAAGCAGACATAACTAGGATCAAGGTCAAAAAGTCAAATGTTTTCAGGGCTAAATAGATAATTCATGAATATCTTGGAAGGATGTTTGGTGAGGTGATATTATCGGGATAAAGAGCAATTATGGGTTCTTTAATCCAGAAAAGAGAAGTAGTAGGCAAAGGTCAAATGAAAGAGAGAGAAATTAAGGGTTCCCTACTCTGGAGATCAACAGAAAACATAGAAATGATAAATAGTAAAGACAGGGTGATTTTAACAAATCCTAAAGTAATACTCCTGTTTATTCATTCAAATTTGGAAAACATAATGGATGCATGTAACAAAGGCAAATAACAATGACAAGAAGAAAATACTTCATTTCAATAGCTCATCACATGGATCCTGAAATATGATGCTAGTTGATCTGATCCAGTCTACTACTTGATATTTGAAACACAAAAGCCTTCAAGTCCAATAAAAAATTATTATAGAAATATTCAGCAATTTATTCCACAATAATGCTTCAAATAGTGAAGTATCTATACAAATTCTAAACTAAAATATCTTGAAAAAATATCAAGATTGGTTTACAAATATCTCAAACTGTTTTACATAAATAGAACTTAATAAAAGGACACTCAAAACTAATGAATATATTTGGCACTATACTTATCAATTCATGGTGACAAAGAAGATAATTCGAATTTGATATCAACTCTTAGTTGATGATGAGGCTTCCAAGTCATTAACTGTCTCCTTCGTTTGTGCTTTTTGCTCCATAAATTTTGCAAAATTGGGGTCCAATGATACCTTTTTATATATCAATAAGAAATAGATATGTAAAAATTGAAAGAGGGTTTTGTAGATAAATATGTTACTAAGATAAACCTCTCTCAGTTTCCAAAAATTCACTTCCAGCTGTTAACCATATGCTCTGCAAAAATATGTGTAAAACATAACTTTGCATAGTTTGAAAAATAGGCTGTAAAGATGTGCATGTATCTCTAATTTTGTAATACCTGTACATAAAATGAGATAAGTTTTTGTATATTAGCATGTTAGGAACATAAATATTCTAATATGCATGTATCTCTATTTTTGAAAAATTCATCTTGGATTGGACACAATAGTTTCTGCAAAACTATGACTTAAACAAGAAATTTATGCAAAAATGTCCCTTCATGCTCTGTTTTCATCTTTTAACCTTACTGTTATTTTAATTGTTTTAATTGTTTTTACTTTCACTTTGGATAACTTCATTGTTGTTGGTGAAAATATTTTCATCTCTATTTACCATTTACTGCTTCTGTTTTAACTGATTTGATTTTCACTCTAACTTTTATCTTATACACTTTAACTCAGATGCTCTTTGACTGTTTTGTTTTCATTGTCACTGTGAATTCTTATTTCACTTTTACCATTCACTATGAAATTTCATTACTCTCTGACTTTGATTTAATTCATTCTTTGTATAAATTTTTTTTTTTGAATGAAGCTTTTGAATAAAATCTGAGAATTTGGAACTAACAAGTTTGTCAACTAGTATTGAAATTGTTGGCCCAATTTCATATTCTGGTAATAATCTGCAACAATCAAACAATATGTTAATAAAACCCTTGTTTGAAGGGAACCAATAATGACTTTAGGGAACAGGGGATACAGTGAAAGGAATTATAGCCATAGCAAGGGTTTCTCGCAATTTCATAGAGGTGTGGGAATAAGGGTAGAGATGGGTTTTGATTATCTGCAAAGGGTTTCAAATTATTCAGAGGTTCCTAAGATCTGTAAAAGGGCTTAAAAATTCTTCAATTTTGATTTAAACAAGTTATAGTATTCGAAATTGGGGTTTCATCAGGGTTTTTCATCAAATACTTTCTTTGAAGTTATATATAAGTATTTTCTGTGGATAAAAGGGCTTTATTAGGCTTAATTCCTTCAGAAAACTCCTTTCAAAATGATAAAAGGTTGTTTTTTTCTGAAGAATACCTACTTGTGCAGGGATTTTGGTTTTTAACTAGGTTTCGAGGTCTCAGATGTTTCTGATGGCTTTGAAGGTTTTTGGAAGTCGAACTGTAGCTTCCGGTAGTCTTTGACAACAACTATGGTGGCTTTTGCAGGTTCTCTGGGCGTAAAACATTGTACCAGGAGATTTGTTTCTTCAGTCAGGATGGATAAACGCACTGAAAATGAAAAAAAGGGCTTTACTGGTGCATATGGGTTTTTATGGCTTAAACAGAATCGACATTAAATGGTAGTCACATCGGGCGATGGGGCGATTTTCAAGCTTCAAAGGAGAAAAACCACGAGTGGTTATCACGTTCGTTTTGAGTTGTAAGTGGTTTCAGTTGGATCGGATGCGATCTAATCAAAATGAGCCAAGTGGAGGAGAGAGAAAGGTTGAAACAATATATTTCGCGTGAAAATGAAATGTATTTTAGTCACACAACTAAAAATGCGATATGGGATTTCGTTCATTAAATCTAGGAGTTCGATTGCGAATGGTCGAGATTTGATTTGAAAGTTGCTCGGGATTTGGAGTGGGGCCGGGGTTTATCAATGCGACGGTGTAGTTTTTAACTTTATAAATAAATATTTATTAAGTTAAAACCTTGGGTTATACGATATGGGGGGGGGGTGTAATGGTTATATATGTTTTAATTAAAATATTTACCAAATGTTTCAACCGATATATTGGTGCGGGTTTTAATATTATATGGTATAATAAACCTTTGACAAGTGTTTAATACCATAGGGGGGTGGGATATATTTTATATTTTTTATATATTTAAACCTATGGGATAATGGGCAGGATTATTTCATCGCGTGGGATATTTAACATAGGTTAAAACTTTAAAATAGTGGATTTTTTAGGTTATTTAAAATATAAAGGGTTTAATAATATACAGAAAGATATAGTTTAGGGAATTAATAATATAAGTTAGAAATTAATATGAAATAAAGGTGTAATGTATGAAATGAATAAAATACATAATTTAACACTAAGTAAAGTGTAAATATAGACAAATAAGCATAGCTTGTCTCATTTTTTGTTTTTCACACTTAAACTTAGGATAAAATGCATTTTATGGGTTTTTTGAGTGTTTTTTAATGAGAATGAAATTAGTTAGGTAGAGTTTTTACTTTTACTAAGAAAAAATGTGTTTAACTTAGGAAAAGGGATTATAATTTGGAAAAAGGTTGAATATGTTGATGAAATGGGTTTTATGTAGGGAATTCAATATTTTTAACCAATTAGTTATGAGCCTTGGGTCCAGTCCCAATAGAAGTCAGAGAAATGCTCTGAGCCTCTTTAACTAAATGTTTTGAATACTGGATCATTGTGGGGGAGGGGAAATTAGTAATTTTGCCCGATTTTTCTTTATTACATGCTTTTCACAACTGCTTTCTACCTACCCATAATTATTCTAAAATTTTTTACTTCATTTGCATGGGTGCATTTAAGCTTGCAACCCTAAATCCATTTCTCATTCAAAAACATAAATCTATCTAAGTTTAACCTTATTTCATTCGAGGGCTCAGATTAAACTGTTGAGCTCCTCATTTATTCTCTAACTATATATTGATTTTTCAAGTTTAAACTGTTTGACAGATCTTTATTCTTTATCTAACAACATGAAATTTAAAGCATGAGAGGTCAAGTTTAAGCTAATTGACTCTCATGGATTGTGGCATTTAGGACAAGCTGCACACAATCTTATTTGCAAAAGTAAACTAAAGTAGTGGCATTTAAACTTGCAACACTTTCATGATCTATTTTTGATGGGGTTCATATTTAATATTCTTTTGATCTTTGTTTCTTTTTGTCCTTTGATTGTTCTTTTAGGACATACCCTCTTTTCATTTTTAATTTGGGAATACATTTGCAGAAAGCAAAGGTATGTGCAATATTTCAAGATTTTAACAGAGTCAATTCAAAATTATTAATCCTATATTTATAGGACCCTAACAGGAATAACTCAGCATTTTTCAGTTTTAGGGAGTCAAAATAAAAACATAAGTAAACTCGATGGTTTTTTATTTTTCGTAATTTTAGTCTCTCAAGTCCGAAAAAATATAAAATAATGCAGGAGAGAACTCTATTGACCATGATTAGTCAACGTATACCTTTTTCATAATTAGTCCAGTTCAGTCCGGAAAAGGGGTAAAATTATACTGAATGGATGACTATTCATTTACTTTAACGAGTTCAAATAGTCAAGTACTCGACAATATTTTCATGTTTCGAGAGTCTGAAAAGGGCCTAAAAGAGGACTGCATGGTTTCGCTTTTTCGTATTTTTACAGAGCTCGAAAAAGTGATAAACGTGTACTCGATGTAAAAATAATTCTTTTCACCAAAATCTTGTATCCTGCACAAAAACTCAAATGATTACAAATATCTACTTTCAAAAAGTAAAAATATTTAGATTTGACCTTTTAAAAGTAAAAATAAATAAAATAATAATATTTTGTTCATTAAAAACTATAAAAAAGGAGTTAAAATAAGTCATTTTCACCTTTTTCTTTTCTTTTATTTTCTGAATAGTGCATAGAGAGCTTTTGACCAAAAACTTCCGAAGCTGATATCAGAAGAATCGACCGTTCATTTCACGAACCATCAGAACCAGGTAATCCACATCATCCCTGTCTATGTTTTCATCCATTTCATTTCTTATTTCAAGCTTTCATGGAATTTTTTAGGAGAAAAATATGTTTCAAAATCTGCCCTTGGGGGTGCGTGGTTTCTCCGTTTGAAAACCGCGCACCCCGAAGATTTTTTTAAAATAAAAATTGTCGGGCCGCCGCGGGTTCTGTCTGGAGCCCGTGCGAACAAACACACTGTCTGCACACAGAACTTGTACAGGCCCTGTGAGATTTTTAAAAACTTATATTTGTTCATAAAAAATGGTTCAAGTTTCCTCCAACTGATTTTAATTGTTTAATTTGTTGATTTGTAGGCCTTTTAATCATGTTGGAATGGCAAGAACAAGAACATGAGCTCGTGGATTACGAAGCCATGGGTGATCCAACAACCATGCGTATATTAAAAAATTGTGGGCTGTACAAGTTCTAGGCAATTCAGGGCATGAAGGCACAAGTTGAGTTGATGACTTGGCTTGTGAATGCATGGGACGTGCAAGATCAATGTTTCATAATCGGTGACCACTAGCTTGACATTGAGCCGGAAGAAATATACTTCCTTATCGGATTACCACGGAAAGGGAGAAATATTTACTTATTCGGGACTAGACAAGGAGGTCTTCCCACTGCTAGCTACAAGGATCGGTACTATAACAATAATTCAGATTTAAAGGACGATTGCATAGACATCAAAACCATCTTGTGACTGGGACTTAATATCATAGCTTTCACAGTGACTGGGTTAGGCGGGAGTGCAGCTCCTCATGTGGCTACCAAAGCACCAATGAAAATTGCAGTTGAGTGTTTCAGAGGGAAAATATTCAATTGGAGTGAAGGGGTATTGGCCAATATGAAGGCCAACTGACTGGAGAAAAAAATGGGAAGTTGAAAAACTTCGCATACGGTGCCATTCTTATCTCATTTTCTCTAGAGAGAATCCCACTCCTTGCTCCTCAACTGATTCTAGTGGATCCTGGAAGTCCTCAGGAACCTCATATGGTGCGATGGGTAGCACTAATGGCTCACCATGGTGGCGAGGGTGGTTCAGTGGTTCGGTTCACTTTGGCTTATTTCATGTGGCTTAGGGACCAGATCTTCACTATTGAAGATTTTCCTTATGCGGGAATGGACTATAGAGGTGATCCTGAAACATCCTTGCCACCAGGGGCACAATGGGATGAGACATGTTAGTGAATCATTTTGAATTTTTTAATCTGATTTTTATTTGATTTTTTTCATCTAATACTGATAAAAAATTTAAATGCAGATGTTGGTTTGACACGACCAACAATGCTTTGTCGCTTTGACAGGTGAGAGGCACAACCCGTAGCACCTCCACAGGATGATGCAATAGAGATCCTGGCAGAGATGGAGCACGACCTTGAGAGGTTGACCATTTATATTACTGGGACAGGGATTGATGATATCCCTCTCAAGCTCCAGAGACACGTGACTGGTGCTCTAGGTCCACTCAGGATATTTCTACACAAGGTGGTGTGTGTTATAGCTTGTTATCATGACCATCATCATGGATAGATGATGGTCAATGTAGATCGACATTTTGTTTTTTGTATCAGTATCTTTTAGATCATAAGGTGTTTGAACCTATGATCACAAACGCTGTAATATTTTTGAGCACAAACTTATCTATCCTAATGATATTACTACTTTTGTTCTCTGAGTATCTTGTTAGACATGGATTGAATGTTGTTTTGATTTGCTTTGTTGATGTTGCAGATGTCTATTTAAAACTCAATTAGCTAATGCATAAGCCAATGTGTTTAAATTTCTTGAAATATGTTGATATTCGATATAACCAAATTGTTGTTCCAAGAGACGAACCTTCAAAAATAATCTTAACAACACTGGATTTATAATAGCATAAACTCTATTATGGTATCCAAAAATGACTAGAGGCTTAGTGAGCATGGTATCCAATAATTACCTAGTGAGCTTAGTGAGCTTAGTGAAGGTCGTGGACTTAGTGAGCTTGGTATCCAACAATGACTAGAGGCTTGACCATAATGTACTTAGGAACTCGTTGTCTCGATCTGAGATCATGGACTATGGGATCCCGTGTACCCATATTCATTCAAATAAGAGTTTGGCATTGGCTTTTGTTGTGATATTCTTCTTGCAAGCCTCCAAAGTGGCCATCTTAGAGAATATGTCTACGACCACGAAAACACAGTTGTTGCCATGCTTCATAGAAATAAGGCTCAACATTTCATCTATGGAGATGGATTCTCGGGGACGGCTAGTAGTAGGAAGGGCAATTGGGTGCTCCTTCAAAGTAGAAGAATTATCTAAATGGGTGGAGAAGACTCGGGGGAATACACTGACCCAAAAGGTAGAAGTGGTTTCGACGATGAGGGGGTGGTTCATGTCACAATTTGAGTTAGCATAAATGACTTCCTGGGTTTTGGGTCAGAACTGGAACATTGATTCAGCCTTGGTTCTACTGAAAAGATGGAATCCTCTATTCAATGCGCATCAGGAACGTATGGAGATCATGTCGGTTTGGGTCAAGCTTCCCAGTATTCCCCCACAAATGTGGACTCTTGATGTTTTCCAGGTAATTGGCAACAAATGGGGGGAATTCCTTGAAGCAAATATGTATTTTAAGTTGTAAAAAACAAGGAAAGTAACCAGGATATTAGTCAAGCTAGATCCTCGAGAGGCTTTGTATGGAGAGATGAATTTTAAGTTCAGAGGTTTCAGTTTCACTCAGCTTATTGCCTATGAAGTATTTCCTTTTAGATGCCATTGGTGTCATGTCTTAGGACATTTAATTCAATATTGTACTTTGGTGGTGAAGGGACGAAAGCTTCCAAGTTATAAATCACAAGGTAAATTGGTAGGGAGATAGGGGAGTAAAGTGGAAAAATAAACAAGGAACCCCCTCAGGTAGGAAGTTAAAGATGGGCCTTAGAAGTAGATGGAAATATTTGTTGCTTCCTCAGAAGAAGGGGATAAAGGCATGGCAGACATTCAAGAAGCTCAATTGGAAGATCACGGGGTTCAATCCAACAATCCACAACCTCCCCACTCTCTGCTCCATATCTCATTCGTATGTTGATTATGAAATCATTTCGAGGCATGGTCATTCCAAGTCATTTTATTTTTCTTGTCTTTCCACCCCTTTAGGGTCACTTCTTGAAGCCCTTGACAGCATTGTTATGGCTACATCACCTACCTGTTCTCCATCCCCACCTTTGGTCAAGTCAAACCTTACACCATCGATTGATTCCCATTATAACCTAAGACGTGGACTCCCCAAGGGTTATTTCATGTCTGGAAAGGGAGGCATCGACCCTCTTCTGAATTTTCCTCTCCCTGGTAAATCCAAAAGAAGGAAATATAAGTTGTCTATTTCCCAATAAAAGGCTCATCTAGACATTACTGAAGGCAAAAAAAAATCCCTCGAAGGGGTGCTTAGAGCAACACAAGCCCTTATAGAGGTTTCCCAATGATATTTATCTCCTTCAACTGCAGATGTTTAGATAGAAATCATAAAAGGCTAGCTCTGAAGCGGTTGATATTGTCTACTTCTCTAGATGTAATTATGCTTTAAGAAACTCTGGCACCTGGTGAAATAATAATATGAATATTGGCCAGAATGTTCCCTAGTTGGTTCTTTTTTGTTGTTGATGTGAGGGGGCGATCAGGTGGGTTAGTTATAGATTTTAACCTGAGATCCATTCAGGTTCTTAGTTCATGGGGTTCTTAATTTCTCCTTGGAGTGAATATTTATTGTGTTGAGATATGCTATGAAATTACAATTGTTAATATTTATGGGACTTGCCAAGACCAAGCCCCATTTTGGAACAACCTTTTAGAAAAATCCTTAATGAAAGAAGAGAAGCTTATTATCGAGGGGGATATCAATTTTTCTTTGGGGGCTTCAGAAAAATGGGGGCCTCAAGCCATGCCGGATCCGTTGGCACATTTTTTTCTAGAAAACTGATGGGAGAACATGTTATTGATGTAGACACAATGGAACTTAAACCAATGTCAAGGAATAAGAGTGGGAAATGCATGGGTAACAAAAATACTAGATTGATTTCTCCTGGCCAAAAATTTGACGAACAATATTGCTCTTTTCTGGTAGTAGATAGGGAATGAAGGAGAGTTCGATCATTTTTTGGTCTTCTTGGAGATTCATGGCAGAAATTGAAAACCCGATATCCCATTTAAATTCAATATTGCATGGTTAAATGAATCAAGTTGTATGCAACTGGTGAAGGAAACTTTGTCTCCCTTCTTTGTGGACTCTGGTATCTGAGTGGCCCAACAATTTTCATCAAACTTGAAGGAGGTTAAAAAGGCTACCATGTTATGGGAAACTCGGAAGAATATTAGAGATGATTTGGAGCTCAAATGAGAGGAAGAATTGGAGATATTAGAAGCATTGGAAGGAGGAGGTTATGAGTCGGTCGAGGCTAGACAAATAATAATCCAATTGGAAGCGTCAAAGAAGAAATTGCAGGTAGAGAGGGAAGAAAAATGGAGTATGAAGAGTCGTGTGGTCTGGTTAAAGAATAAAGATTAAAACACAAAATTTTTTCACAATTTTGCTCGAGGCCGGAAAAATTCAAATACGATATGCGAGATGTCAAGACTAGATGGAAACAAGGAAAAAACGTTTGAGGAAATCTCAACAATGGCTAAGGCTTTCTTCCAAATTTGTACAAGGCTCCGGAGGAAGCATCAATTGCAAAAGTAATTGAGATTTCACAGTTCTTTCCTCATTTTGCAGAAGAAGAAGACAATTAAATATTGATGAATGTAGAAGGATAAAATATCTGGCCTTGATGGATGGACAATTGAATTTTATTTGGGCTTCTTTGAGCTCCTTGGAGACAACTAGTGGAGAGTAGTGGAAGACCCTTGTCTTAATGGAAGCATTCACGATCCTTTTAACTCCACTTTTTTTTTCTCAAATTCCAACAATTGATGAACCTAAATCCTTTGATGATTTTCGACCCATTTCCCTTTGCAGCTGTATTTACAAAATCATAGCAAAGATCATAACAATGCGATTACACCTAGTTTTTTTTGAGAATGTGTCTAAAGAGTAGTTTGTTTCCTTGGAGGGGCACCAAATCCATGATTCTATCGAAGTAGCTCAAGAAGGTTTACATAGTATCAAAATAGGGAAGCTTAAAGGATTAATGGCATATATTGATTTCTCAAAAGCATATGACAGGGTCAATTAGATATAAATCATAATTATCTTGACATATTTGGGGTTTGAAGTTCCATTAATCAACTAGATTATGGGTTGTTTAACTAATGTTTCATTTGTTGTTCTAATAAATGGGTCAGCTTCGCCTTTGTTTCATGCCCAAACAAGATTGAGGCGGGGCTTCCCTATGTCTCCACTTTTATTTTTAATTTCCCAAAGAGGACTAAGTTGGGGCTTCCCTCTGTCTCCCCTTTTATTTTTAATTTTTGCATAATGTCTTAGCATAATTTTGTTGTCAGCCAAGCGACAAGGAGATATACAAGGAATTGAGGTGGCGATAAACCTTTATATAACTCATTTTTTGTTTGTAGATTATATTATCATTTTTTGTAATGGATCAATCTAGGATATGGAAGCAATAAAAATCGTCGTTACTCTTTTTCAAAAAGTTATAGGTATAATTATAAATTCACATAAATCCACTCTTGCTTATGATGGTCTATTAAGAAGGGCACAACTTTTCCTGCCTTTTGAAGAAAAACACCTTCGGGATAGTCTAAAATATCTCAAGTTATACCTAAATCCAAACTCTTATAGGAAAAAATATTGGCAATGGCTGCTAGCTAAAGTGGAGAAATGACTGAAGCATTATAGATTCAAATGATTATCATGCATTTGAAGGCTAGTATTGATAAAATCAGTTTTGGAGGCCATCTTAGTCTTCTGGATGGCCCTTACATGGATTCTTGAAGGCACTCTAGCGTTTATTCAGAAACTATGTGGTAGGTTTATGTGGTTTGTAACCAAGGATAATTTCCTCTCGTGGGCAGCTTGGGAAAAAATAGCGCTTCCAAAGTCTTGGGGAGGTTGGGGATTGAAGGACTTAATTTTTTTTGCAAAATACCTTTCGACAAAGGTTATTTGGAGGCTCATTTCAACAGACAATTTGTGGACAGAAATTGTCATACGAAAATGTATCCACCCCCTATCTTTGTATGAATGGATTAGGAGATCGAACAAGTGAATTCCAAACTCCTCAGTCATTCAGAAAGTAGTAATTGAATATTTCATTGTGATTGGTTGTGTTCTAGCTTGGAAGGTACGGAATGGGGAAATATTCATAATAGGTTTGGACCCATGAACTTGATGCACAACGAACTATAGGATTCCTCCAAATCTAGTAGACAGGTTGAACGAGCAAGATATTGTTTAATTAAACCAGATTGTTGATGAGAACTAGACGTCTATGTGGTATCAAGGATGGTGGAATTAAACTCAATTAGATCTTAAGGGGGATTTGACTGACTTATGGTCTAATTATATCATGTCACTAAAAATATCTCATATTAGGATCAAAGATAGGGCAGACTCTCTATGTTGGATCCATGCACCCTTTGTGGTTTACTCTTTTAAAGAAGGATATAACCATCAAATTGTAAAAAAAATTAGGGGAGAGATAGAGTGGTGGTGGAAGCCGATTTGGAAGTTGGTTTTCTCGGTCAAGGAAAAAAATTTATCTGATGCTTATAAAATAACAAGGTTCCTACCTAGGATAATTTTTTTTAAAAGGCACAAATAGGGCCCTGGATGGTGTATTATGTGTAAAAACAAGACAAAATTTGTCTTTCATCTATTCTTATCATTCCCTTTTGATTTAAACATCTGGTAAAAAATAGAGTAGATTTTGGGATGCAATGTGCATTGACAAGGACAAAGTTTTGGGGAAGCTTGGAAGAATTGGTGGGATGCATCAGGAAGCAACGTTGTATGAAATATTCCTCCTCTCATTTGTTGGGGAATTTGGATCTCCCAAAATAAATATAGTTTTAGGGATGCATCCTCAACTCATGATCTCATTGTTGTTGAAATATGAACGATTCATGTGTTGTTGCAGTATAGGGAAACAATTCAGACTCATAGGAACATCTCCGAAGAAGAAATAAACCACCAAATCCCATGGTCATATTTCGATGGCGCTTCATCACAGGATGGAATATGTGGTGGGGGATCATTCTATACATTAATGATCATCGTGTTCTAAAATAAAAAATTGGGTTGGGCAAGGGCACAAATAACTATGTTAAACTCCTATGCTTAAATTTTTTATTATGTTGGGTTTTGGAATATGATTGTCGATCTCTTCAAATTTTTGAGGATTCCTTAAATGTCATTAATTGGTTTAATGAATCTCAAAGATGCCACAATCACACACTTTTATCGATTCTTGAGGAAAAATTTTCAGATCAAACATGCTTTTAAATTTATCTTTTGTTGTCACATCTGTACAGAAAGGAATTCCGCAACACATCAGTTATCCAAAAAGGGTACTCACTAGATTTTGGGGGATTGGCAGGTCTCATAACATGTAAATGGTGTAGATCATAACTTCATACATCAATCTTTTATGGAAGTCTAAAACTCCAAATTTACTTTCAACTCTTTTTGTTTCTACTTCTAGCAACATAAATATTTTTATCACTATATATGTATGAGGATCCTTAAATGAACATTGACAATAAGTTTATATTACAATATTTTTTTGTATCTTTCAGACTATGGGGTTGATCTATATTATTCTTCTCAATTACTTTTCTACGAACACAGTCTCTTTTGTGAAAAGGCAAGCTTCAAGAATAAATAAAAAGTTGTGATTTTTCTTCAGAAAATAAATAAATAAATGAATATATATATATATAACAGGATATTACAACATCTCTTCCATACTAAGTCGGAGAGCGCCTCTTAGTGCAATTAGGAAAACTTTCATATGAGGGTAAGGGTGAGGATGACAAGAGATGTTAAGGAAAAATCATTAATTTTTCCCTAATATATCCCTCCATCCCCACAATTTTCCTATGATCTCCTTGTACAAGGGTGGGAGTGGGGGGAAATATTAGGAAAAACTAATATATGAGGGTGAAGGCGGAGGAGATATTAGGGACAACTTATTATGGAGGTGGAGGTGGTGGGAGATATTAGGTAAAAGTTGTATTTGGGAATAGAAGTAGGGTGATATTAAGGAGAACCTATTAAGTTTTCCCTCATACCCCCCCTATCCCCACAATTTTCCCAACTACATTCGTCCATGAGGGTAAGGAATGGGGATATTTGGGAAAACTTACATATGAGGGTGAAGGTGAGAGGAAATATTAAAAGAAACTTATTTTATTCAAGTTGGGGTGGGGGAGTAGGTATTAAGGAAAACTTGGGGGTTCAGGAAGATATTATGGAAAGCTTACATATGAGGTTGGGGGTGATATTAAATAAAACTTATTAAGTTCTCCTTGGGTGGAGGTGGGTGGAGAGGGCCTCTCGCCACAATGAACCTTATCCTCTATATAAAAAGAAATTTGTATCTCCTTTGATATTTATTCGTGCAAAAAATTTTCCATATAAAAATAGATTTATATTTCTCCTTTTTTTGTTTATTCCTCGAAGAAAAAATTAAATGTTTTTATCATAAATGTCAATACTTCTTTACTTGCAATTTAAAAGCACTTGAAAGCTTTCTATTTTTAGTTACCTTTCCTTACCATACACATGAAAATTCACATATAAAAATTTATCCATATAAAAATAAGTTTATATTTCTCCTTTATTTTTTTATTCTTCCATACAAAAATTAAATTTATCATAAATGTTATATTTATTCACTTTAAAAGCACTTGAAAAATTTCTCTTTTTAAATGTGCTTTTAAACTTTCTCTTTTTAATTACCTTTGCTTACCATGCACCCAATAAAATTTACTATGCCAATTGTGGAATCCTTCTTTGACTTGATACTTCTTTACATCCACTTACTTAGAAATTACCTTTTTAATTACTTTTTCTTCCCATGTAAACATAAATTAAATTTACTTATTGCAAAGTATGAAACCTTTGTTTGACTTACAACTTTTGCAATTTTTCATATATCAAAGATTTTAACCATGGCAATTAAATATTAAGACCATGTTTCCATCTTCTCGTCCTTTTTTTTTCATATATCAAAGATCTTAACCATGGAAATTAAATGCAAGACCCTTTTTATTCCATCTTCTCATCTTCCATTTGTTTGACTTATAACTTTTTCAATTTTTCATATATCAAAGATTTTAACCATGGAAATTAAATTCTAAGACCTTTTTTCCCAACTTCTCGTCTTTTTTTTTTTTTTTTTCATATATCAAAGGTCTTAACCATAGACATTAAATGCAAGACCCTTTTTTTTTCCATCTTCTCATCTTCCCTTTTTTCCTTTATTTGTAAGAGTGACTCTTAGCCCAACAATACTTTAAAGGATGGATCGTTACTCCATGATGGCTACTCGCAAAATAATTTTCAACCATGGAACAACCACTATGAGACCAATTAAATTAAACTTAGTGGTTTACTTCATGAAAAAATCATGAATACATAAAGAAATCACATATATTAAATAACTATTATTTATTTTATGAATATGTATCATATTGGTGAGCGATTGAGTATGATGGATATGCATAAATACAATAAGGTTTGATAACTCATGTACTTTGTGAAAATGTATGATTGCCATTTTCACAATAAAATAAATATAAAATATGTGTTATTTAGTACAAAATGTTTTATGCATTATTCAATATGGGTAATAGGTCACTATATTGCACACATTATAGACCTTATGAATGCATTTTTTTCAAAATTTAAAGAACAAATCAAATATATGAAAGTCAAGACCAATACATTAGAAAAATCTATCCCTAATTTTATAGAAAGAGGCTTCACATGGGATTTGATGCTTCCCATGAATCAAAGGCTAAGCTTGTGCAATTAGGCATTTGAATTTCAATCCCAAGTCCTAAGCAATAATCAATATTGATGTCCACAATCCCACTTGCATAAATCCTCAATGCCCTTAATTGATTAACCCAACTCCACATTAATGCCAAAGTGTGTGAGCATAACAAATGAGGGGAATACGAATACATGTTAAAAATTGAAACATACCTTTCCACCTTTGGTATGTGGAATGCATGCTATGTTTGATATATGCCATGGAAAATATATGGGATAGGATAGTATGGATCCCTTCATTTTCCCTCAAATGGTTCCCTCATTCAACTTAGATCCAAGTTTCATTAGTTAATTTGCTTGACAATTGTGGTTCATTAGCACATGAAAGCACTCAATATTATCAAAAAAAAATAAATCTTACTTTGGAATCCTAATAATTGTCTTAGCAGACTTACCATCAATTAAAGTGGAATAATTATTCTAAAGGTTAAAAGTATTCATTGAGTCTCAAATAACAAGAAAAATTAAGTGATTCAACTTAGTTGTTTATTGCTTCCTTAATGGCCACCCAAATGTTGGTTTCTTATTTCCATTGAGATTCAAAACGATCCCCACTACGCTTGACACGCCTAAAATGTAAATCTATTATTGTAGACGATGATTTTTTTTCTTTCAAAGCCACACAAAAAGAATTGGTTCCAAAGTCATGAAAAAAATGGGATTTGATGGTAAAGGTTTAGACAAAAATAGCAAGGCATCTAGAAGCCCATATATTTATGTATAATGCCAAGAAATGAAAGTCTTGGTTATTATCGTCAAACAAGCAATGAAAATATCAAGTTTGTGAAAGCATAAAGTTTTCCAAAAGTTGAATCACCTAGTATGAAAAAATAGATTTATAATAACATAATAATTGTAATCATTGTGGCTGAATAGGACAGATGAAATCCAAGTGTTGAAACTTGCACTCTTTTAGTGTTTGTCAATAAATAAACCATGATCATCACAAATATTGGCAAAGGCAGATATTAATGACCCACATACATGTAAATTGTGATTAGGATAGATGTGCATGATAGCACAAATTCACTCTATTATATAAGGTAAAATCTTCAAATGTACAACAAAAACTCCCATATAAAAACAAATCTATGGGTTAGTGGTTTTCAAAAGTTGATTGTAAGGAAGGGGACATCAAAAGAACAATGTCAACTTCCCATGGTTAGGTCAAAGTTTATATTATTTTTGAGCAACTATTTAGGTAATTTAAACCACTTTCAAGGGTCAATAGCTTGATTAGTGGGGAGGTAGGTGTTTCGTTCTCCCCATCTAGGATTATGTCCTCGATGAGACATGTGTGAGCTAATTATTGGATTCTTCATGAGCTAATAATTGGTATATTGATTGTAGAATTGATCACGAGCTATATATTGAAATTGTTTCCTTTGTGTGAGCATTTTTTACCCGACCTTGTTCCTTGAATAATTTGGTATACTTTGGGTACCATCTTCAAAATGAGAGGAAGTGCTTGAGAGGTTTCCCTGAGAATTATATTACATCAAAAAATTAATTCAAATCAAGAGTATTTTCATATTGTAATGGTTTGTCGTAATCCAAAAATATCTTGTTGAAAACCCTAGATTTAATGATTTAGTTGAGGAAAACATATAGAAAAACCATGAGATGGTCAGGGGTAATATAAGTAAATTTTTGACTTGAAGATAATGTAATCTAGATGATTGACTCAAAGCCCAAGCTTATAAGAACATTTCATCTTTGCCCCTGTTTGGATCCGTATGTACTCTCTACCACTAGAATATTGGCATGAAGAAACCTTGGTAGGCATAGGAAATTCCATTCGATTCTTCATAAAAAACTCTGAATCTACCAACCTAGGTCATTATACTGCCTATGCAAGCATATGTGTCTATATGGATGTTTATGTCCCTATTTGTGCCTTAATCTACCTCTACCATAATTAGAAGACTAGAACAAACCTATAGAATATGAACCTATGCCTTTCTACTATCGTAAATTTCATGAACATGGAGATCTCTTCTGAGACTTCCCACCCAGTCATCCCTAGAAATCTAGCTCTAAAGGAAATAATATGTTCAGGGCTATGTGATCAGGTGCTCAAAATTATGCTAAAAAATGAAATTTTTCAGAATGGTGTGGAACCTGAATGTCCACATAGATCTTGTCGTTATGAATCTGCAGAAAATTGTTTTGTGGAAAACTGACACCGTATGCTCCCAGAAATGTGTTTTCTTCGTTTTCCCAAACAAGAAACTTTTGCAAAAAATTGTGTAGATTTCCTAGTCAGCAGTCCGTACAATTGGCTGGGCATGGTTGACTGGTCAAAGGGTCACTATTCATAGTGAGCCAATCCTGGCGTGCCACGTGTCGAAGTTTCATTGGGTGCTGGTTGACAGATTGTCATTAGTTGGGAGGGTGGCAAACTGCATGTTGCCACGTGGCCCAACCGGAGGTCGCCACGTGGCAGCACAAGGGCCACCAAAATTTGGGTCAAGTTATAATTGCACCTCCACAGGATTTGATACCACAACCTTTGTCATAACAGTGCACCGCCCTCACTGTCGAATCACATGTATTGCTTATTAAAACTATGGGCTAAAACCTTATTTGAATTTAATGTGGTGGAAGGTTCAGGGTTGGGGGTCAGGGCTTAGACCCGGCCCCCCCATTTTACATTGCCATATGAGTGTTCACTGGAGACCATGGCTACGAAGAAAGCTAATCGCCGGCATAAACTCCTACCACCACCGTGTCATGTGAACACGTAGACCGACAGATGAAAACTATTAGCGGAGTCCTGACCGCCATCCAGACCACCGTACAAACCATAATGTGTGACCTCTGCATCCTTGCCGCCGATGGTTAGGATAATCGTCGGCCTTTTTAATTAAAAAAAATTGTTAATGTGTCATGGTTATGGTTAATAATTCAGATTTAAGGCGTTAATGATCAAATGAAGTATCTGACAATTTCGCCTGGATTTTCGCGAAATTAGCACTCAGTTAATGGATTATGGGGCAAAATTGTAGGACCGGTCCAGATTTTAGGGAAACTGTGGTGTGGTTAGCAGGTGATCCAGGTGGATATTGGTGGCCACCCGCCTATTCCACTTGGGGCCCCACCATTGTATCTTTCCGTTTTTTTCACAACTTACTATTTTTAGCAATTTTTCGGGTCCTGAACTTCCAGAGCCATTTTGAAGCCCCAAACGGAGATAGTATGCCAAAGTTACGTCCCCGGGAAGTTGAAACACCAATTTACCCAAACGGGGCCCATAGTTTTGGCGCTTCATCTCCTAGGGTTATTTTTTTGGACCTTTAGAGTTCTCCATTGTTTCTCCATAATAAATAGGCCCTCAAGCCTCATTGTAACACAATTAAGAGGTCTGTAGCCACCACATCTCTTCTAAGATATTCGCTATCAGTGCCCTAGCTATTTTATTTCCATCATGTTTGTAAGCATATTTTTGTGATTTGATATTAATGAAATGAAGCCTTATTTCTGTTGTATTTCTATGTTTATGGTTATTTCTGTATTCTGTTGCGTTCCTGCATAAATCAAGATCAGTAGTATCAAAGCGGTTTGCTTTTTCTTGATCCTTCTTTGCATGTCCCCAACGAGGTTGGGGTATAAGGAGTTAGGGCTCGATTTGGTGGAAAATTTGCAAGATCAGCCTCGCAAACCTCGACGGACGCCCATGGGGGATGAAAAGAAAGATGAGGGAGCAGGAGATCCTATAAAAACATTGCTCGTCCTCAAAAAACATAGGAATGCGATGATGGATAACTTTTCCTAGATCCTACAACGACTGTCCATCAGCGGTGCATCTGCATCCAATACCCACTTTGGAGGCGTGACTCCCTTTAAGGTAACGGTAGACTTTGACATTCCCATATTTGAGGGTCAAATAGATATAGATGTCGTAGATAGATGGTTGAATCTATTAGAAGGATATTTCTCGGTTCATGATTTTTCCGACTGGGAGAATATTGTTTTTGCACTACTCAAAGCTACCCCCATGTCAAGGACTGGTGGGAAACCTACCGTGAGAAAAAGGACAAGACATAACCCTCTCTGTTCTTAGCCGTACCCACTTGGAATTATTTTTGAGATGCTATCAAGGAATAATACTATCCCCTGGGATCTATGAGGACAAGTACATACAATGGACCATGCTGCGGAAACAAAGGGATCAAGATGTGCATGAGCTAACGAATCTGTTCCATACCCTGCGCACAAAGTTGGGCATGAAATATTCAGAGAAACATTTGATGTTAAATATCACGGCTGTCTTCATAGATACATTCAGGAGGAAATGGAGTTCCTCGACATCTCCTTGCTTGGTAAGGCATACCGGTATGCTACCAAGATTGAGCAGAAATTCAAACAGAAGAAGCGAGACTTTGGATCTACGAATCAAAAGCAAGGGAAAGGTGCCCCCAAACCGCAGAACAAAGGACAAATCTAAGACCTGGCGGCCCAAGACAACCTGCCAAAGACACAGGCAAAGAACAACACTGCGAAGCCAAAGAAGGACATGGGAAAACAATGTGAGTTCCATAAGATCTCCACTCACAACACAAGTGAGTGTCGAGCCAAGCAGTCCCTGGTGGCCGAGATGAGGGCTTCTAAATCAGATGCATGCTCTAACTTTGAATCAGAACCTAACAAGGTGAATGACAAAGGGAAGCAGATTATTGATGCAGAGCCCAGCGCCACTGTTGCCACTACAAAGATCCAGAAGGAGGAACCAGAAGATCCAGAGGAGGCAGAGCGTCTCTTCCACTCCTAGATGTGGGTAAAGGGTTCCCCTCTATGGTTCATTGTCAACAATGGGAGCCAAAAGAACCTCATTTCGATAGAAGTTGTGAAGCGGTTGGGCTTGCTAACCATAATGCACCCACAACCATACACCATCGGGTGGCTTCACCAAGGACGATATCTCTGCGTCAGCCAGCAGTGCTGCCTTCCCTATAACATCAAGCCCTTCACATATGAGGTATTGTGTGACATTGCTCCTATTGATGTTTCTGATGTATTATTAGGCCAACCATACTTGTGGAAGCAACATGCTGTGTATGAGTCCCGGCCTCACGCTGTTATTGTTACTTTGGGAAATAAAGTGTTCAGGATACCAAAGGTACCACTGCCTCCCACTATCTCTTTGGTTACTGCAAAAAAATGCAGTAAGCTCATTTCCCAAACCAGGAATTTTTTTTTCCTGATGATCCGCCCCTAGGGAAAGAAAAAGACTGTCGACCTCCAGACATGGCTCCTCTGCATGACAACAACAAATGGACAAGGTTTTGGAGGAGTATGGGGACATCTTCAGCTCACCCACAGGGGTGCCTCTACACTGTCAGGACAAGCACCCCATTGACCTGACCCCAGGTGCACCGCTACCCAATGGACCGATCTATAGGCGCTCTGTTATGGAGAATTATGAAATCAAGAGGCAGATTCAGGAGCTGCTGCAAAAAGGTCACATCCAACCAAGTTCATCTCCCTGTGGGAGCTCGATCGTTTTGGTACAGAAGAAGGATGGGACTTGGAGACTTTGTATTGATTATTGAGTGATGAACAAGATCACTGTTCGAAATAGGTACCCGATCCCACGGATTGATGACCTTCTAGACCAACTCAAAGGGGAAAAATATTTCAGCAAGATCGACTTGAAGTCTGGGTATCACCAGGTACCAATCGAACCCTCTGATGTGTGGAAGACGACCTTCAAAGCCAAGGACGGCCTTTTCGAATGGCTCGTCATGCCTTTCAGATTGACAAATGCTCTCGCAACCTTCATGAGGTTGATGGATGACATCTTGCGTCCATTCACAAACTCATTTGTAGTGGTATACTTGGATGACATTCTAATCTTCAGCCAGACTTGGGAAGAGCACCTCCACCACATCCGAGAAGTCCTCCAAACATTGTGGCAACAAAATTTGTGTGCCAATTTGGAGAAGTGCACTTTTGGCATGACCCAGGTCCAATATCTGGGATACATTATTGAAGAAAGGGGGGTGCATGTGGATCCAGCCAAGATCCAAGTCATTCAGGATTAGCGAGCCCCAACCACCCTAACAGAGCTTTGCAGCTTTCTGGGTCTTGCTAATTTCTACCACAGGTTCATGTTGGGATTCTCTCATATCACTTAGCCCTTGAGTCAAGTCACTAAGGGAGGAGCAAAAGAAAAATTATGTTGGTCGGAATCTTAATAGAAGGCGTTCATAGAATTGAAACATCGCCTCTGTTCTGCCCCGGTGCTCACATTACGATACTTTCAACAACCATTTGAGATCGATACAAATGCCTCTGACTATGCTATTGGGGCAGTTCTTACTCAATAGCGGAATCCAGTGGCATATCATAGTGAGACATTGTTCGACACAGTTTGAAAGTATCCCACTTATGAAAAAGAAATGTATTCCATTATGCTGGCTTGTCGACAATGGAAGCATTACATTTTGGGGAAGGAGACAATCATCCATACAGACCATCAACCCCTGCAATTCATATAGACACAAGGGAAGTTGCAGAATGATCGCCATCATAAGTGGTCCACATATCTGCAACAATTTCATTTGAACATCAAGTAAAAGAAGGGTGGCACCAATAATGTTGCAGACTACCTCAGCCGACCACCGATCGTGGCCATAACCACCGTTCCCAATTCTTATGGGCATGAGACTTTTGATTGGTCGCTTCTCTACAAGAGCGATCCAGAATTCATCTACACATACAAGGCACTTGGGGGTATGCAAGTTCCAAAATTTCAACTCCAAGATGCACTATTATGTCACCTGGGACACCTTTGTGTTCCTTCAAGCGAGCGTGCCAAGATGATATGGGAAGTGCACTACAGTCGAGTCGCTGGACATTTTGGGGTCGAGAAAATAGTGGCAGTACTACATAAGTATTTCTATTGGTCGAACCTTCGACAGGATGTCGAGAAGTACATAAGATCCTGCACTGCTTGTGTCATTGCCAAACCGACCATCAAGAAGCAAGGGCTCTATACTCCTCTACCTACTCCTAGTCGACCTTGGGAATCCATCTCCATGGATTACATGTCAGGCCTTCCTTCTACTAAGCATAGAAATGACTATGTTTTCGTGTTCGTCGACAGATTCTCAAAGATGGCCATTATGGCGGCCTGCAAGAAGAATATCACAGCAGAATCCACTGCTAAACTCTTCTTTGAACGAGTGTGGGTGCACTTTGGGATCCCACAATATATCATATCAGATCGCAACAACAGGTTCCTCAGCACATTTTGGTGCAGCCCCTGGTCAATGTTGGACACCAAGCTCACTAATTCCACAGCTTTCCATCCCCAAACTAATGGCCAAACAAAGGTCGTCAATATGATGATTGTACACATTCTACGCATGTACAATTCAAAGCATCCATGCACATGGGATGAGAGCCTTCCCTATGTACAACACAGTTATAACCGGGCTCTCCATAGCTCAATCGACCACAACCCTTTTCAGGTGGGCTTGGGATTCCAGCCACTATGTCCCATTGACGTAGCCATGCCATTTGCAGCTACTCAGGCTGATTTGGCTCATGTCCAGTATGAAGTTGACAAAGAAAAAAACTTCATCAAGCACATTCAACACATACGCCAACAGGTTCATGACATATTGGACAGAGCCAATGCTAAGTACAAGAAACGACATGATCAACATCGGGTGCCACACAACTTCCAGGTGGGCGAAAAGGTGTGGCTACATTTGCAGAAGGAGCGCCTCACTGGACCCCACCGCAAGATTCGCCCGCTCCAATATGGGTCGTACACCATTACCAAGGTTGTAGGGAACAATTCCTTCGAGCTCAGTATTCCACCATTCCTTGGTCTGCACCCAGTATTCAATGTAAACTGCCTTCGTCCCTACTTCCCATCTCTATTGGACACCTCTGACATTGCAGAAGAACTAACACCAAAAGAGTTAAACCCAGACTGCATGGAACAGGCCACCACAGACTGTATCGTGGACATGCAAATCAATAACACTCGCCGACAGAAGATCCAACTGTATCAGGTTATCAAAGCTGGCCAACTCTTGCACCAAGGCAAGTGGTTCACCAAGGACCAAGTTCAATAGAAGTTTCCTCATCTCATGGAGGAACTCAACGCAATCGGGACCATTGCTTCCTAAGGGGGGAGGAATGATCCAGGTGGATATTGGTGGCCACCCTTCTATTCCACTTGGGGCCCCACCATTGTATCTTTCAATTTTTTTCACAACTTACTATTTTTAGCAGTTTTTCAATTCCTGAACTTCTGGAGCTGTTTTGAAGCCCCAAATGGAGATAGTATGTCGAAGTTACATCCCCGGGAAGTTGAAACACCAATTTACCCAAACGGGGCCCATAGTTTTGGTGCTTGATCTCATAGGATTAAGTTTTTTGACGTTTAGAGTTCTCCATTATTTCTCCATAATAAATAGGCCCTCGAGCCTCATTGTAACACAGTTCAGAGGTCTGTAGCCGCCAAATCTCTTCTCAGAGATTCGCTATCAACATCCTAGCTATTTTATTTCCATCATGTTTGTAAGCATATTTCTGTGATTTTATATTAATGAAATGAAGCCTTATTTTTTAATGTATTTTAATGTTTATGGTTATTTCTGTATTCTATTGCATTCCTGCATAAATCCAGATCAGCAGGAAAACTAGGGAGGCTCATAACTTCAATTTTTTACAAATTTCGGGTCAAAAAGAGGCCAGACAAGCATTTTTTGGTATTCTGGAGCTGACGGAACAAGTTTTAAATCCATTTGAGCATTGAAAATGCATGTAATCACCATCTTGAGCATAATGAAAGAGGCCCAAGCCATTGGAAGTTGGACCAAGGAGACGTAGCCCAGGAAGGGTGAACTCCTTCATCATTTGTTGTGTTTTGGTTATTATTATGGTGCATTTTTCTGCTACTTCTGTATATTTCAGAGTTTATTTTCATGCTTTATGCGTTTAAAAATTAACATAAAAGCTCTAAAAAAATCAATTTAATCACTTGCAATTTACAAACCCTCAAGCACAATTTCATTAAGGTCTCATACATATCAAGTTTTGTATTCGAGCATAGGTTTTCTTTGTTGTTGTGAGGATTTAATTGTTTTCAAGTGTATGTGATGCTTACAAGGTTGAAGCTCAAGAGAGGAGAAGGAAATATTTTGGTTGAAAGTCTTCAAGTTAGGTCAAGGACAAGGAGAGAAATTTTGCCTCAAGCTCTAGCACAAATTCTTCCTCAAACTACAGTTCAAGCTTCAGCAAGAATGTCTCATGAAGGAGGAACTGATAACATGTCATATGAAGAAAAGAATTTCAAAAAATATTTCTTTGACATGACTGAAATGGTGAAGGTTCTATATGAAGAGAGGACTTCAAGGTTGCAAGGTGAGTTTCAAGCCTTAAAAAGGAGAGGGTTCTTTTGGAGGAAAAGGAGGAGATGATGACAAGCCTTCAAATTAAAATGGTGACAAACCAACCTCTTCTCCACCATCATCTTCATATCCATCCTCGCCTTCATATTCTTCCTCTTCCACAACCATTGTTACTCAAACACCTCCACATACCCCAAGGGTCCATGGTAAAACTCATTTATTATAAATTGATATCAAATTTGAACTGCTTATGTATAATGGTGAAGTGAATGTTGAAAAATAAGATAATTGGGTTCTCCAACTTGAATTTTATTGCAGGATCCAAAACATCAAAGATGATGAAAGAAATATTTATTTGGCTTCATTGAGGTTGGAGAGTGTTGCTTTGATTTGGTGGGAATCCAAAACATAAGAGGATATAAAAAAACATGGTAAAGTATCTACCTCTTGGATAGATTTTATTGATGCACTTAGAAGAAAATTTTATCCATTAGCTTATATGAAAAATGCTATTATCGATTGGAATAATTTTAGACAACTAAAGGGTCAATGTGTGCAAAGATACACTCAAGAATTTATAAGATGGCGCTTGATATTAGGTGTAGAATTTAATTCACAAGACATTTTGTTGAAATATATTGTGGGTTTACACAGTTATTTACGACATACTATACTTATGTTTGATCCTACAAGTTTAGATGAAGTTTGTGTCCAGGAAACACATCTTGAAGCAAGAGGGAAAAACATTCCACAAGAGGGTAGCAAGAATCCATTCACAAGTGGAGACAAGGGTAAGAACAATTTCAAATGGAAGGGAAAGAAGAATTCATCCGTCAAAAAGGAAGGAGAAAAACTAACATGCAAACATTGTTCCAAAGAGGGTCATGATGAAGCTCATTGTTGGAAGCTTCATCCTGAGATGAAACCAAAGAATTTTAACAACAAATGGAAGCAAAAGACAGCGGTAACTACACAACATGACTTAGGCTCCGATACGAGAGATGAAACAAAGATCATAGCAATGGGAAGTTGTCCTAATTATACTCAACATGAGAAAACTAGAATTGAACTTTTCTATATTCAGGTTATTTCAAAGCACACCAAAATTGATAAACTCTTTGATAGTGGTTCACAAGAAAATTTTATTTCCGAAGACTTAGTCAAGAAAATAAACTTAGAGACCATTCCTCATCCAAGACCTTATCCTTTAGGTTGGATATGCAAGAATGCAAAGTTACAAGTTACCAGGAAATGCATCTTTAAATTTGAAATTTCCACAAACTTTCGTGATGAAGTTGAACTTTGATGTACTAGTACCACTTGATATTTTCGAAATTGTTTTGGGAAGCCCATATTTGTATGATAGAAAAGATATTATCCATTTCCATGAAAAAAAGTATCACTTGTTCAAATATGGCATAGAGTACATTGTTAGAGAACATCAACAAAAACTAAATCTTTCACTTTTAAATGTCACAAAAATGAAGAGACTCATTAACTCTAGCAAGAATTTTGTGCTTCTAATGGTCTAGCAAAAGAATGATGTTGAAAATGAAGTTTTTAAAGGTTGTGATTCAAGATTAAAATATGATTTGGTTGAGGTTGTTAACCAATATGATGAGATGTTTCAAGAGCCAAAAGGATTGCCTCCCAAGAGGGGAATCCAACATCAAATACAATTGCAACAATATTGTCATATTCCTAACATTGGCACGTACAATATGTCAGCGATGGAAAGTGAAAAAATTAAAAATCAAATTCAAGAGTTATTGGACAAATGGATCATTAGACCAAGTACTTCGCCATTTGGGTCACCTATTATTTTGGTCCCAAAGAAGGATGGAACATGGCACATGTGTGTGGACTTTCGTGCATTGAACAAAATTACGGTGAAGAACCGTTACCCACTTCCTAGACTAGATGATTTACTTGATCAATGGAAATAAGCAAAGTATTTTAATAAGTTGGACTTAAGGAGTGGATATCATCAAATTAGAATTGCTGAAGGTCACATATGGAAGACAACATTCAAAACAAAATAAGGTTTATTTGAATTGCTTGTTATTCCTTTTGGTCTTTGGAATGCTCCGACTACCTTTATGCGTGTGATGAATGATGTATTGAGGCCATTTATAGATGATTTTGTGATATTCTACTTAGATGACATATTTATTTTTAGTAAATATCATGAATAACATGCCATGCATGTCAAAAAGGTACTTGATGTCTTGAATAAAGAACAATTGTTTTTAAATATGTCAAAGTGTGAGTTTGGAAAAACTTCTATAGTGTATTTGCGTCATATTTTCGGAGGAGGTGAATTGAAAATAGATCCCTCCAAGGTTGATGTCATTTTGAATTGGCCAAAGCCCAAAATAGTTACAAAGGTAATAAGCTTTTTTGGAGTAGCCTAATATTGGAGGAATTTTATTTATAACTTCTCTTCTATCACAACTACATTGCATGCATTGACAAGTGTGAAGCATGTCTTCTAGTGGGGAGGTAAACAACAAAAGGAATTTTATGCATTGAAAAAAAAAGATCAGTTCAACCCTAGTACTTGCACTTCCAGACTTGAGTCATTCATTTGAGATTCAGGTTGATGCTAGTGATTACACCATGGGTGTGGTCCTCATGCAACATGGTAAGCCTATATATTTTCATTTGGAAACTTTTAATGGTGCGGTGATTAATTATCCTACATATGACGAGTTGTATGCATTGTTGAAAATTGTGAAAAAGTGGAAAAATTACTTGATCAGTAAGGAAACAATCATTCACATTGATCATCAACCATTGCAATACTTTCAATCACAAACAAAGTTGCATCAATAAAGCCACTTTCGATGGATGGGTTTTCTTCAACAATTCCACTTAGTGATAAGGTATAAGAAAGGTATCTACAATAAATTTCCCGACATGATTTCTAGGCCTATTTTTAGTTTTGCTACTATTCTTAAGCACAATTTTGTTTTACATGAGAGCTATGTTGAACAATATTCTTTAGATAGTGATTTTCAAGATGTATATGCAACTTTAAGTCAAGGGAACCAAGTAGAGGAATTGGAACATCACATGCACGATAACTTGTTGTACCATCTTGATAAGCTTTGTATTCAATAGGGAGAAAGATTTAACATTATAAGAGAGGCACATACTTCTCTTATTGTTGGTCGTTTCGATGTAAGTACGACGGTGGCACATCTACATAGGTATTCTTGTTGGCCTCATATTCTTGAAAGTGTGTCACGTTTTATTAGAAGTTGTTCATTATGTGTTGTTAGTAAGCCTAGCAATAGAAAGTTAGGATTGTACACTCCACTTCTGATACCTTCTCTTCCATGGGAGAGTGTTTCTATGGACTTTGTTGGAGGTTTTCCTATGTCAAATAGGAATCATGATTATCTTTTTGTAGTTGTGGCTAGGTTTAGCAAAATGTGTATTTTGATGCCATGTAAAAATAACATTACAACTAAACAAATTGCTCAGTTATTATTTCAAAATGTATGGGTGCATTTTGGATTTCCCACATCCATTCTTAGTGATATAGATTCCTGCGTTGTTGGGAACTTTTGGTCAAGCTTGTGGGGATTCATGGGCACCAAATTGAAAAAGAGTACAAAATTTCATCCGCAAAAAGATGGTCAAACAGAGGTGGTGAACATGATGGTGATACATCTTCTTCATGGTTATTTCAACAAGCATCCTAAGTTGTGGGATGAAAACTTGCACTACATTCAACATGCTTACAACTAGGCCAAGCACACTTCAACTCAAACATCACCATTTGAGGCATGTTTCAGATACTTTCCTAAATATCCTTTGGATTTAATTTTTGGAAAGGATGTTGCTATTGATGGTCATAGTGACATAGACAAAGCTAAAAGTTTCATTGGAAAAATCCAATTGGTGCATCAAGCAGTCCATGAACAGATGGAAAAGAGCCAAGTCAAGTACGAAACAAGGCACCATAAGCATCACGTAGATCACAAATTCCAATTCGGTGATGAATTTTGGCTTCACATTAGCAAATAAATGCTTCAAGGAGAAGGTAAAAAACTGAAACCAATTTGATATGGCCCTTTGAGAATTTTGGAAAAGATTGGCGATAATGCCTCCAGGTTGGATTTTACTTCATATATTCAAATTTATGTTGTTAATGTTGATAACTTAAGGTTGTATGAGCTTCCTTTGATTGAAGATCAAGGAGAAATGTTTAGATTCCTTCCAATGAGGACTTTTCTCCTGAATACCTTGATGAACTATAACAAGACACCATTCTTGACAGAAGAACAAGATCTTCAAAAGGAGGGAATGTGGAGTATCTTCATGTGGGGCTCAAAGTCACAAATCCAAGAAAATCCAAATGGATCAAGATTGGAAATGTGAGGGAACTGTACCCTCATCTACTGATCAACTGAAAGTGATATTTTGGGGTCCAAAAGCATCCATTGGGAAGGAGTGATTAGGTTCTCAAAATTATGCTAAAAAATGAAAATTTTGAAAATGGTGTGGAGCATAAACTACCGTGTAGATGTTTTTGTTCTGAATTCGGTGCAACTCATTTCGCGGAAAATCGACACCATTTTCTCCTAGAAATGCGTTATGTTCGTTTTCCCAAATAGGTAAATTTGGGCCAAAAAATGTGCAGGTTTCCCAGTCAGCAGTTCGTACAGCTGACTGGTCAAAGGGTGACTGTGCATGGTGGGCCAATCTTGGTGCACCACTTGTCGAAGTTTCATTGGGTGATGGTTGGCGAATTTTCATTGGTTCAGAATGTCACCAACCACATGCTGCCACATGGCCCAACTAGAGGTCGCCACGTGGCAGCACAGGGGCAACCAAAATTTGGGTCACGTTCTAACTGCACCTCCGCAAGATTCTATACCACAACCTCTATCATAACAGTGCACCACCCTCACCATCGAGCCACATGTATTGCTTATTAAAACTATGAGCTAATACCTTATTTGAGTTTAATGTGGCAGAAGGTTCGGGGTTGGCGGCCAAGGCTTAGCCCCGACCCCCCCATATTAAATTTCCATATGACTATTCGCCAGAGACCGTGGCTACGACGGAAGATAACGACCCACATAAACCGCCGCCACCAACCGTCGCCACCACCATGTCATGTGAACACGTAGACTGACAGATAAAAACTATTAGCGGAGTCCTTACTGCCATCCAGACTGCTGCACAAACCGTAACATGTGACCTCTGCATCCTGATCGTCGGCGGTTAGGATAACCATTGGCCTTTTTAATTAAAAAAAAAAAAAATATGCGCCATGGCTCTGGTTAAAAATTTGGATTTAAGGCATTAATGGGAAAATTAAGTATCTGACAATTTTGCCTAGATTTCCATGAAATTTGTGCTCAGTTAGCATATTATGGGGCAAAATTGTAGGATCGGTCCAGATTTTGGGGAAATTGTGGTGAAATTAGCAGGAAAGCTAGGGAGTCGCATAAATTCTTCAGTATTTTACCAATTTCAGATCAGAAAGAGGCTAGACAAGAATTTTTGGGTATTTAGGAGCTGATGGAATAGGTTTTGAAGCCATTTGAGCACTGTAAATGTATTTAATCACCATTTTGAGCATAATGAAAGAGGGCCAAGCTATTGGAAGCTGTACCAAGGAGACGTAGCCCAAGAGGGGTGAACTCCTTCATCATTTTTTGTTTTGTGGTTATTATTATGGTGCATTTGTTTGTTATTTTTGTATATTTTAGAGTTTATTTCCATGCTTTATGTGTTTAAAAATTAACATAAAAGCTCTCAAAAACTCAATTTAATCACTTGAAAATTACAAACCATCAAGCACAATTTCATTAAGATATCATACAGATCAATGTGTGAAATCCTCCTCTCATCGTCGCTTAACTCGCAATAAACAACAATCTAATCATCATCATATCCCCACCCAGAACTAGTGTGCAAACCTAGATATCCCTAAGTCTCCCACATAGATTTCTCCTTCACCCTCTCTAAATCCTGCCAACCATCCCACCTCAGAGACTATCTCCTTAAAGGATGAGTAAGACAAAAACAAGAAGAGGAGAATCCTAGACACTCAAGTAGATATCTCACAGAGTGAGACTGAAACACTCATGGACACTGATGACCTTAAGGAACTGGACAATACATGCATGGAACTTGCAGACATTGAACTCTAGAAAATTATGTATGCCTACAAAAACCAAGACCTACAAGTGATTCCTCTTGACCTTAAGTGAGTGGAATAGGCTTATCAAGGAAAGAAACATGCCTCTAGAAAATGACATGTAACCATTGTTTCCACCTCAAATATTGGTGTCACTTCCATCAAAGAAAGGTCATATAAAAAAAATAAAGAAGGAAGATAAGGAAAGAGGTCGGAAAACTAATGCCCTCTTACTTCAAGAAGCAAGAGAATTCCTTGATCATGGACTCGTATAACCCCATTGCACCGCCTTCCCGATGAAAATAGCCCCTTCGAATATACAAAGAATAAATAACAAGAGAAAATAAAGACTCTTGTGCAATAGAATAAAACATGACAATTCAGATGTTATCGTGCTAAAAGAAACAAAATGCTCTATAGAGTAGCTATAAATTCTACAAAGAAATTTTGACCCATTTGCGACTCCATTGCCATAGATGCACAAGGTTCAACAAGTGGACTTGCCACACTTTGTAACCCCCACATCTTAATCATAGAAAAATCATTTTCCACCATGACAATGATCTAAATCTCCTTCAGGGTTTTGGGAACCATGGAATCAAGAATCCTCACCAATTTTTATGGAACCCAAATGTAAGAAGCCAAAAAAGCTTTCCTATAGGACTTGAGACATATCCCTTCTCTCCACAAATACAATTCATGGATTATGGGAGGTGACTTTAATCTCATTATAGGCCTACATGAAAAAAAAGGATGACTTTGTCACGAGGAACAATAAGATGCCATATTTCCAGAACTTTATCAAGGACCTTAATCTCATTGACATAGAGACCATAAATGGCCTGCACACATGAAACAACAAGAGGGGAGGAAAACACTAAATAGACTATATATTGGATTGTTTCATCATAATTGAATCTCTTATGTTAGTCGGGGAAGATGTAGAATAATCCATCCTACAAATAGCGGGTTCTGACCACTGGCCCATATAATAAACTGTCAAACCAGGAGGTAACTCCTCAAAACTGCAATGTATATTAGCTGAAGAATGTA
>CM076582.1:121075515-121238899 GCA_034641835.2 Pinus albicaulis | reverse complement strand
TTAGTGTTTGGAGATTCTGACTTTCCTTGTGCTGGTTGGTTAGTTTAATGTTTGTTATATGACCAACATTTATGATCATTGGCGGGTTGGGGTGTAGTGGTATTCAACTTAAGTTTGAGGGGGGGGTTGGAACCGGCGGCGGTCCCGGGATCTTGGTGATACGACCCCAAACAGTTTTGCAACAAACCATAAATATAAACTGACGACCATGATTGTTAAGAACCAATGTAGCTCACACGGTAAAGACCTGCGTTTTCTCTGTCGGAGGTCGCGGGGTCGAGCTTGCAGACCTCACCAAAATTTTAGAATGTGGTTCAAGGGCCACGTGGCGGCCTCAGGACTGGCCATGTGGCACCTCCTGATTGGCCCTCATAAAAACATACAACCATTAGAATTGCGCCACTTGTCATCTCGGGGGTTGGTTCTAAGGAAAGGAATATTCCTTAAAATATTCCCTTTTGTTGACTGGACCTCCACCCTGTTGACTATTCATCCCAGTTAAACCTGTCGCAAATTTTACTTGTTTGGCATTTCGATCAGAACGCGATATCTCCCTCATACGACATCGGTTTTAGAACCATTTACAACGCCAGAATCAGGAAGACGAGATATATGCAACCATCCTGGTTTCAAACCGATCCTATAACTTTGAATTTTGAGAAAAATTTATGAACTCATGATCATTTATGTAGGGATCTTAACACTCCACTAATTTGGTGTAACTCCTCTGACTTGGAATGCAGGTCTGAGAGGTAGAGAAATTGCAGAATCTGCTAGGAATGGAAAATCCAAACTCTTTGTCAAGGTGTTAAGCGTAAATTTTAATCCTCGAATGATAGAGAACCATGGCGTTGCACATCGTTTAACTCTCCAATAACTGAACAAATGTGGTGCGTAAGGAGCAAGTCGAGCTATTTTGCCATTCATTGGAGTGCGTGGAGGTCTGTGCATTGGAGAAAATGATTTGTCATCAACCTGCAGTACATCCATTTACAATGTAGTTATGGAGTTACTACAAGAGATTTTTTTATAGATAGTTGGTGTCAAAGAACACGAAGGAGTGGGCGACGAAGATTTAATATCCTAAAAATTAACATTAAAGGGTGAACATTGTTTCCTCATCACCTTCCCGTTGGTTAATTTACAAGCAGTCTGCCTCATTCAAGCCATCCTTTCCTCATTTTATCTCTTTTCTCTCTCCTATTTTGCAACTTCTTGAATCAAGAATATTCATACATGGAATTTTGGGCCTCACCTTCCTAGTGTCATCCATTAATCCTGCCATCTCTGCGTTGAATGTATTGCACCCAAGTTGGCTCATACTCGTTGTGTTTTGTGCATTGAGCTTGAAGTTTGTGGAAAACAAAATGTTGAATTACTTCTGTGGTGAAGATGGTACATTGAAATGGTGAATGAAGCATTGGTATCTGTGCATAATTCAACATGGAATGCAACATTGAGAGTAGTGTTAAATGGTGAGAATGCGATGGTTGTATTAATTTTGTCACCATTTTTTTTCTCCATTCAAATTTGTTGAAACATGCATTGAATAACTCAACAATGGATGATTCTCAACTATGTATGTTTGTGAAGCTAACTTGTCAAAGTCGTTGAACCAGTCTTGATCATTTGTTGAAGCAAAATTCTGACCTACAGACATTTTGTGGGTAAAACTTGATATGTGCATACGTTTAGTGGGTTGGTCCAATATACATGCAATTCTTTTAGTTGATTAACATGGTATGAGCATTGAGCTTTTTTGAATTCTGTGCAATGGTTAATCTTATAACCACCCCCTCCCACATTTACCTAATTTAACCATCTTGTCAGGGAAAACATGAGACGAAGAATTACTATGATATGACGCAACCTCCAAGCTCTAGTTACAAAAGCCGGGCATAAAAATTGACCATAAAATGACAACTGACAACATCCCTCAGGGCTACAGGACACTCAGGGGTTAAAGAACCACTCCATGTGACCAAACCCTAAGCTAGGGCTACTTTTCACTGTCTTAGGCTTCCAAAAGCATGCATGAAAAGCCCTAAGTGCGGTTGAAGGCCTCCAACTGCATGCACAACACTGCCTGAATGCAACTGTGACCCAAATTGTCTAGTTTATAGGGTGTGGTCCTGAGATCTGAGCCATAATTCCAGGTTTTCCTCCATACCACTACCCATAACTACACGATATTTATTAAAATAATTACTAACATGACAACAAAGCTAATGATTCAAATTTGAAGGCATAACTTGACCTAGAATGTCTAGAACATAATAGACATTTCATCAAACACATGGTAAACATGTAAGCTACAAATCATGAATGCATATATGACCAAAAAATTCTGAGATTCATTTGAGAATCACCAAGAAGGCCCTATGCCCTCTCCACTTAGCTACAACAAGACTTATTAGTCCATACTTTTATCAACTGATCAATAGTTAAACGATTCATGATAAGAGGCATAGAAGATACACATCATATAAACGATATGACCTAGAAAATAACCAACATATAAAACATGGAAACCCAACGATAATATCACTAGTATAATCACTACAATTACTCATAAATCACCATAAGGAAATGTCTCATATTAACATATGAAATTTCCAACCAAGTTAGGGACTTCCATGTACCACTCGACCATAGATTGGGCTGAAATAAATATTCTTTCAGCGAATCACCCCCGCGCCATATTCCAAACATGAATGTGGGATCTCATGGAATAAACCAAGAAAAAACCAAACCAGAGCTTCCATATTCCAACCCACCTCAAACCTCAACCATTGATTCCATCTCATGTTCTAACATCATTAACACCAACCAGGTCGGTCTCTACCAAAGTTGTCCAGGGCTCTAGGAACTAGTAACTCAACTCACAAGCTTCCATGGATCTAAAGCGTTTGTCCAACCCAACTCTAGGGACTAGAATCTCAACCCACCAAGGGATATAGAGTGTTTGTCCCAACCTTGGCTCTAGGACTAGTAACTCAAGCCAAGTTGTTCCAGGGCTTCGAGAGCATTTGTTCCAACCCAAAACCATAAGAAACTATGAGCACCAATCAAAAAAAAATCAATGATCCGGATTTATGTCGGACGCAACATAATACAAATATAATAAAAAATAAAAAGATGCAGTGGAAATAACACTTCATTTCATTAATATCAAAGAATTAAAATTTGCTTACAGACAGAATGGAAATAAACTAGCTAGGGCACTGGTAGCTTATATCTGAGAAGAGATGTGGTGGATACAGGCCTATGAACTTTGTTACAATGAGGCTCAAGGGCCTATTTATTATAGAGAAACAATGGAAAACCCTAAACACCCAAAAACCTAACTCTAGGAGATTAAGCGCCAAAACTATGGGCCCCGTTTGGGTAAATTGGTGTTTCAACTTCCCAGGGTCATAACTTTGGCATACGATCTCCATTTGACACACATGATACATCGTTAGAAAGATCTATCCGAGGACTAAAAATAATGATTGAAAATATTTATTTTAGATTGGAATCATATTCACCAAAGGTGCGATGCCAAAAAAATGTCATTTAGGGCCTCAAAATGGCTCCGGAAGTTCAGGACTCGAAAAACTGCTAAAAATAGTAAGTTGTGCCGAAACTGAAAAAATGAAAGAGAAAATGTTGGGGCCCCAATTGGAATAGGCAAGTGGCCACCAATATTCACTTGGATCATTCCTCCCCCATTAGGAAGCAATGGTCCTCATTGCGTTGAGTTCCTCCATGATATGAGGAAACTTCTGCTGAACTTGGTCCCTGGTGAACCACTTGCCTTGGTGCAGGAGTTGAACAGGTTTGACAACCCAATATAGTTGGATCTTTTGTTGGCGAGTGTTCTTGATTTTCATGTCCATGATACAATCTGTGGTGGCTTTTTCCATGCAGTATGGCTTTAACTCTGTTGGTGTGAGTTGTTCTGCAATGTTAGAGGTGTCCAGTAGAGGTGGGAAGTAGGGACGAAGGCGGTCCACATTGAATACTAGGTGCATACCAAGGAATGGTGGAATACTAAGCTCGAAGGAATTATTCCCTACAACCTTGGTGATGGTGTACGACCCATATCGGAGCGGACAAAGCTTGCGGTGGGGTCCACTGAGGCACTCCTTCTGCAAATGTAGCCACACTTTGTTGCCCACCTGGAAGTTGTGTCGCACCCAATGTTGATCATGTCATTGCTTGTACTTAGCATTGGCTCTATCCAATATGTCATGAACCTGTTGGGGGATGTGCTAAATGTTCTCGATGAATATGTTCGCTTTGTCAGCTTCAGACTAGACATTAGCCGAATTGGCCTGAGTAGCCGCAAATGGCATGGCTACGTCAATGGGACATAGCGGCTGGAATCCCAAGCGCACCTGAAAGGGGCTGTGGCCGATTGAGTTGTGGAGAGTCCGGTTATAACTATGTTGTACATAGGGGAGGCTCTCATACCATGTTCGTGGATGCTTTGAATTGTACATGTGTAGAATGTGTCCAATCATCCTGTTGACGACCTCTGTCTGTCCATCAATTTGGGGATGGAAAGCTCTGGACTTGGTGAGCTTGGTGTCCAACATTGACCAGAGGCTGGACCAAAATGTGCTAAGGAACCTACTATCCCGATCTAATATGATAGACTGTGGGATCCCAAAGTGCACCAACACTCGTTCAAAGAAGAGTTTAGCAGTGGCTTCTGCTGTGATATTCTTCTTGCAGGCCACCATAATGGCCATCTTCGAAAATCTGTCGACGACCACGAAAACACAGTCATTTCCATGCTTAGTAGAAGGAAGGCCCAACATGTAATCCATGGATATGGATTCCCAAGGTCGACTAGGGGTAGGTAGCGGATTATAGAGGCCTTGCTTCTCGATGGTTGGTTTGGAAATGGCGCAAGCAATGCAAGATCTGATGTACTTCCCAACGTCCTGTTGAAGGTTCGACCAATAGAAATACTTCTGCAGTACTACCACTGTTTTCTCGACCCTAAAATGCCCAGTGAATCGACTGTAGTGTGCTTCCCATATCTTCTTGGCACGCTCGCTTGAAGGAACACAAAGGTGTCCCAGGTGACATAACAGTGCATCTTGGAGGTGAAAATTTGGAACTTGCGTACCCCCCAAGAGTGCCTTGTATGTGTGGCCGAATTCTGGATTGCTCTTGTAGAGAATCGGCCAATCAAAAGTCTCATGCCCACAAGAGTTGAGAACGGTGGTTAGCGCCATGATTGGTGGTCGGCTGAGGAAATCTGCAACATTATTGGTGTTACCCTTCATGTACTTGATGTTCAAATGAAACTGTTGCAGATATGTGGACCACTTATGATGGAAATCATTCTGCAACTTACCTTGTGTCTGTATGAACTGTAGGGGTCGGTGGTCTGTGTGGATGATTGTTTCCTTCCCTAAAATGTAATGCTTCCATTTTCGAGAAGCCTACAAAATAGAATACATTTCTTTTTCATAAGTGGGATACTTGCGAACTGTGTCAGACAATGTCTCACTATGATATGCCACTGGATGTCCTTGTTGAGTAAGAATTGCCCCAATAGCATAGTAAGAGGCATCTGTCTCGATCTCAAATGGTTGTTGCAAGTTTGGTAATGTGAGCACTGGGGCAGAATAGAGGCGATGTTTCAATTCTACAAACGACTTCTGTTGAGATTCCGACCAAAATAATTTTTCTTTTTATCCTCCCTTGGTGACTTGACTCAAGGCCCAAGTGATATGAGAGAATCACAACACGAACTTGTGATATAAATTAGCAAGACCCAGAAAGATGCGAAGCTCTGTTGGAGTGGTTTGGGCTGGCCAATCCCAAATGAATTGGATCTTGGTTGGATCAACATGCACCCCCCTTTCATCAATAATGTATCCCAGATATTGAACGTGGGTCATGCCAAAAGTGCACTTCTCCAGATTGGCGCACAACTTGTGTTGTCATAGTGTTTGGAGGACTTGTCGGATGTGGTGGAGGTGGTATTCCCAAGTCTGGCAGAAGATGAGAATGTCATCCAAGTACACCACTACAAATGAGTTAGTAAATGGCCACAAGATGTCATCCATCAACCTCATAAAGGTTTCGGGAGCATTCATCAACTCAAAAGGCATGACCACCCATTCAAAAAAGCCCTCCTTGGCTTTGAAGGCAGTCTTCCACACATCGGAGGGTTCGATTGTTACCTGTTGATACCCAGACTTCAAGTTGATCTTGCTGAAATATTTCGCCCCTTTGAGTTGGTCCAGAAGGTCATCAATCTGTGGGATCGGGTACCTATTCCAGAGAGTGATCTTGTTCAATGCTTGATAGTCAATACGGAGTCTCCAAGTCCCATCCTTCTTCTATACCAATACGATTGGGCTCCCACAGGGTAATGAACTTAGCTGGATGTGACCAGTCTGTAGTAGCTCCTGAATCTGCCTCTTGATATCATCATTCTCCAGAACAAAGCATCGATAGATCGGCCCATTGGGTAGCGGCGCACCTGGGGTCAGATAAATGGGGTGCTTGACCTGACAGTGCAGAGGAACCCCTGTGGGTGAGGTGAAGATGTCCCCACACTCCTCCAAAACCTTGTCCATTTGTTTTTGTCGTGCTGAGGAGCCCTGTCTAGAGGTTGTGGCCACAATCTTCTTCTTTCCCTAGGGGCGGATCATCAGATTTTTTTTTTCCTGGTTTGGGAAATGAGCTTACTGCATTGTTTTGTAGTAAGCAAAGAGATAGCGGTAGGCGGTGATACCTTTGGTATCCTGTACAGCTTATTTCCCAAAGTAACAATAACAAAGCGCGACCGGGACTCATACACGACATGTTGCTTCTACAAGTATGGTTGACCTAATAATACATTAGAAACATCAATAGGAGCAATGTCACATAATACCTCATCCGTGAAGGGCTTGATGCTATAGGGAAGGCGGCACTGCTGGTTGACACAGAGATCCCATCCTTGGTGAAACCACCTAATGGTGTATGGATGTGGTTGTGCTGTGATCGAAAATCCCAACCGCTTCACGGTGTCTGTTGAAATGAGGTTCTTTTGGCTCCCATTGTCAACAATGAACTGTAGCAGGGAACCCCTTACCCACACCTGGGAGTGGAAGAGACGCTCCTCCTCCTCTGGATCTTTCAGTTCCTCCTTCTGGATCTTCGCAGTGGCAACAATGGCATTGGGCTCCGCATCAATAATATTTTTCCCTTTGTCATTCCCCTTGTCAGGTTATGATTCGTAGTCAGAGCTTGCATCTGACTCAGAAGCCCTCATCTCGGCCACCAATGATTGCTTGGCCCAACACTCACTTTTGTTGTGAGTGGAGCTTTTATGGAACTCACACCACTTTCTTGTGTCCTTCTTTGGCTTCAAAGTGTTGTTCTTTGCTTGTGGCTTTGGCAGGTTGTCTTGGGCTGCCATGCCTTGGCTTTGTCCTTTGTTCTGCAGTTTGGGGGCACCTTTCGCTTGCTTTTGATTCACAGATCCAAAGTCTCGCTTCTTCTGTTTAAATTTCTGCTCAATCTTGGTAGCATACTGGTATGCCGTACCAAGCGAGGAGATGTCGAGGAATTCTATTTCCTCCTGAATGTATCTGTGCAGACAACTGCGATACTTTAGCACCAAATGTTTGTTCGAACCTTTGATACCCAACTTTGTGCGTAGGGTATGGAACAGATTCGTCAGCTCATGCACATCTTGATCCCTTTGTTGCCGCAACGTGGTCCATTGTATGTACTTGTCCTCATAGCTCCCCATGGGATAGTATTGTTCCTTGATGGCATCTCAAAAAGAATTCCAAGTGGGTACGGCTAAGAACAAAGAGGATTCTGTCTCATCCTTTTTCTCACAGTAGGTTTCCCACCAGTCCTTGACATGGGGGGTAGCTTTGAGGAGTGCCAAAATAATCTTCTCCTAGTCGGATATTCATGAACTGAGAAATATCCTTCTAATAGATTCAACCATCTATCTACGACATTTGCATCTATTTGAACCTAAAATATGGGAATTTCAAAGTTTACTTGTACCTTAAAGGGAGATGTGCCTCTAGAGTGGCTGTTGGATGCAGATGCACCACTGGTGGGCAGTCGTTGAAGGATCTGGGAAAAGTTATCCATCATCGCGTTCCTTTTTTTTCGAGGGCCTCCTCGAGAAATATTTTGATAAGATCTCCTGCTCCCTCATATTTCTTTTCGTCCCCCATGGGCAGCTGTTGGGGTTTGCGAGGCTGATCTTGCAAAGGTTCAACCAGATCAAGCCCTAACTCCTTATACCCCGACCTCGTTGGGGACATGCAAAGAAGGATCGAGAGAAAGAAGACCGCTCTGATACCACTGATCCGGATTTATGCAGGACGCAACAGAATACACATATAACCACAAATACAAAGATGCAATAGAAATAACACTTCATTTCATTAATATCAAAGAACTGAAATTTGCTTACAAAAAGAATGGAAATAAACTAGCTAGGGTGCTGGTAGCTTATCTCTGAGAACAAATGTGGTGGCTACATGCATTTAAAATTTGTTACAATGAGGCTCAAGGGCCTATTTATTATAGAGAAATAATGGAAAACCCTAAAAATCCAAAAACCTAACCCTAGGAGATGAAGCACCAAAACTATGGGCATCGTTTGGGTAAATTGGTGTTTCAACTTCTCGGGGTCGTAACTTTGGAATACTATCTCCGTTTGATGCACATGATACATTGTTAGAAAGATATATCCGAGGAATACAACTGCTGACCATGAATATCAATTCCAAAATGGAATTTTGTTCGCCAAAGGCGCGATGCCAAAAAAACGTCGTTTAGGGCCTCAAAACGGCCCCGGAAGTTCAGGACCCGAAAAACTGCTAAAAATAGTAAGTTGTGCCAAAAATGAAAAACTGAAAGAGAGAATGGTGGGGCCCCAAGTGGAATAGGTGGGTGGCCACCAGTATCCACCTGGATCAATCAAGTGGAAAACCCACAACACCATGGCCATCTAGGTAATGACAAGGAAAGGCTAAAATTACTGTCAATCTAGGAAATCCTCCATGCCAATGATAACTCATGGGAAAAAAATCATATGCATATACCACACATCCATAAATCAGCAAGGAAATCAAACATGCAACCTGTTACCTACAAAACAATCTAGCTGTATTTGTTGACCCACCAGTTCCGTTGTGCTTTCCTGATTTCCTTTGCCTTCTTTCTCCAAATCCAAGTGAATACTAGAGTGTTCCAAGCATGCTCCAAGAATTCTCTAAGTGTGAAAGAATATGAGAGAATGATATAATAAAAGAGAGCTCCACCCAAAAACTATCAAAAGACTCAAACTGACAAAATCTAAACCAACAAAAGTTGTGAATTGATCCTCAAAAGCCTTTTTATCATTGAGGCCTATATTTTCTTCATTTTCCTTCAATTTCTCTCTCATTCAAATCTGTCTCTTCACCTTAATTTTCTCTTATTTTCCTTTATTTCATAATAAAATGCTAATTATTGCCACTTTGCCTTTTCCAATGCCTTTGCTAATTTCCATAGCCATTTATTAAGAACCAATGATACCCATCACTATGTTTTACCCAACATTTAACTTGGAATACATGTCCCATGACCTTGGTATTATTTTTATTTACATAGGAAATCAACCAGGGGTTGTTACAAACCCCTCCCCCTTGGGCGAACACCATCCTGGGTGGTCAATGAGACTTATAAACTGAAAAAACACATGCTTCCCATGGAGCTTTATAAGACAAATCAATGTAGAATTTACATCATATCATACCGATGAGACCATGACCATCATACCATGAACACCATACCTCTTATTGGAGATTTATAACACAATATGATGCAATATTTACATACATATGCATATATATATATATACATAACCAAAACACAACATCAAATACATAGTTTGAAATACATCCGATCAACCAACGAATAGAGAAGGATACAAAGCCCACATCTGATCAACCATATCCCATGTAGCTTCATCAGGCCCAAAGTGTTTGCAATCCACTTGAACTTGCTCGATTTCGGCATGAGCATCTTTCACTGCAATAAGCACTAAGGTTCTGACTGGAATTATCCTTTTGGTTCCACCTACAATACATACCAATTAATCACATGATCAACGCCCTTTACATATCTTTTAAGCAATAAAACATGGAAAACATCGTGGAATTTCACTATTGGAGGAAGAGCAAGTTGGATGGCCATTGGTCCAATTCTATCAAGTATTTCGAAGGGCTTGCAATATCGAGGTGCCAACATGACACATTATCCAATCCTCAAGGATATCTTCTTGGGCTTGATGCACAAATACATATGTTCCCGAACCTAAAAGTCAAATACCATATGCTAATCTACATAACTCTTTTTTCTTGTCTTATGTTGCCTTCAAATTTATTTTAATAACATGCATTTCCTGTTCCATATTTGCCAACATATCTGGTACAATTAGTACCATGTTCACTGGATCACTCCAACTGGTGGGAGTATTACAACTCCACCCATAAAGTTCCTCAAAGAGACTCATCTTCAAATATTCCTGATACCCATTGTTATAAGAAAACTCAACCAGTGGAAGATACTCTTCCCACTTCTGCTATTGATGCATGACATACATTCTTAACATGTCGTCAAGAATCCTGTTGACCCTCTTTGTTTGTTCATTTTTCTGTGGATGATAAGTTGTTTTGAAATCTAACTCTGCCCCCAAACCTGCAAATAAATATTTCCAAAACCTATAAGTGAACTTGGCATCTATGTTGGAAACAATATTCTTAGGAATACCATGCAACCTCACTATCTCCCTGATGAAGACCTGAGCTACCTCACCAGTCAAATTCATATACTTCACTAGAATGAGGTGAGCTACCTTGGTCAACTTGTCAACCAGAACCATAATAGAATCATGTTGTCTGGATGTGCTCATAAAACCTATAATGAAATCCATTTAAATTCCCTCCCATTTCCATTTTGGAATCAGAATCAATTGCAATAAACCACCTGGATTCTCACACTCTGCTTTTACCCGTCAAAAATCCAAAACATCTTGCAACAAACTCAACCACCTATTTATTCAAGTTTGGTCAGTGATAGAACTTATTAACCACTGTTAATGTCTTAAAATATCTCGGGTGACCTCAATATGGATTGACATGAAATCCCCTCAAGATAAGCTGCTTGAGCTCATTATTGTCCGACACATTGATCCTGTCACTAAATATGACCAAACCAGCTGTTGTGATATGATAATCCAGATTCTGATCACTTGTACTATGTTGTTGTAACCTATGCTTAAGCTGCTGGCACCTGTCATCCTATTGTCCTACCTGCAATATCATTTCCTGTAAGTCTATCCCATATGAAATCATAGTTGCGATGTGATTCAATTGTACTCTTATACTAAGTGCATATGCAACCCTGTTCTCTTTACCCTTAATGTACCTGATCTCGAAGTCAAACTCACTGAGCGTATCCAACAACCTAGCTTACTTGACATTCAGATTAGGTTGGTAAAACATGTACCTCAACCCACTGTGATCACTCATTAAGATGAACCTCTTTCCGAGAATATCGTGTCTCCACATCTTTAAGGCCTGGATGATAGCTGCCAACTCAAGATCATGCACCACATAGTTTTTCTTGTACTCATTCAATTTCCTTGACTCATAGCATACCACCTGCCCTTCCTGCATCAAGAATCCACCAAGTCCTCTCTTGCAATAATCTTTACATACTACAAACTATTTATCTGGATTTGCAATCTTTAAAACTGGAGCGTTTGTAAGAAACTACTTCAACTGCTCCAAACTAGTTGCACATTCCTCTGTCCATTCGAACTCCTTTCCTTTTAGCTGCAAGATGTAATAGGATAGGAAATTCTTGAGAAGTTCTTGATGATCCTCCTGTAATAACCTGATAATCCCATGGATGATCTAAAATTTTCCATAGTCCTAGGAGATGCCCACTCCATGATAACTCTGATATTTTATGGGTTTAATACTATACCTTCCTTGGAAACAACGTGCCCCAAGTAATGAATATATGTCTGAAAGAAACTGCACTTACTAAGTTTAGCATACAACTGATTCTCTCTGAACAATATTAGCACTCCTGCTAGATGTTTTGCATGCTCTTCCTCATTCTTAGAATATATCAATATGTCATCAATGAATACTATCACAAACTTGTCTAGATAAGGATGCAACAAAATTTACATCAAACACATGAAAGTATCAAGAGCATTATTCAAAAAAAAAGGAACTACTACAAACTCATAATGTCCATACCTAGTCCGGAATGTGTTCTTGTAGATGTCTTCTTCTTTGATGTGTACCTGATGATATCCTGATCTCAAGTCAATCTTAGAGAATACTACTACTCCCTTCAACTGATCAAACAAGTCATCAATCCATGACAAAGGGTACTTGTTCTTAATTTTCACCTTATTCAACTGCTTGTAATCAATACACAACTTGAGAGTACCATCCTTCTTCACAAAAAATACTGGTGCACCCCAAGGCAACACACTTGGCCTAATGTATCCCTTATCAAACATTTCCTTAAGTTGCAACTTCAGCGCCACTAAATTTGAAGTGCTCATCCTGTATGGTGCCTTTGATGTTGGTGCTATTCCCGAAATCAACTCAATATAAAATTCCACTTCTTTGTGAGGCGGAAACTCTAAAATATATGCCGGAAATACATCTTCAAATTGCTGCAAAACCAGATACCTCTTTAATACTTCAACATCCTGAACATCCTTCCCTTTGTCATCAGAAATATGATCTAAAAATAATAAACATCCTTCCCTGCTACTGCACGTTACCTGCATATCTGTAACCATTATTACAAATGTAGGCTTATTATTTCCTTATAATATTCTCTTCTCTCCTCATCATCCAAGCATAAAATAGCCCTGTTTGATCTAGGGGATAAAAAATATGCTAAAAAATAAAAGGTCTCAAAATTGCTTAAAACCATTTCCAAATTGTATATCTCGTCGTTTTGATTCCAACGATGCTTGAATCGCCTCAATTAGACACCATATGTGAAAGTTATCGCGTTCTGAATTTTTTGGAAAACAACTAAAAATTCAACTTGTAGGATTAACTGGGCTGCTGACTGGGCATGTCGTATAATGATGTGGCACTGACGTAAACATGTTGACTGGGTAGGTATGGCATACAAGTGGGCTAATCACATGTTGACATGTGGCATGACCATACAAAGACAAGTGGCATAATTTTATTGGCTATTGTGTTTTTGGGTGGAATAATTAAGAGGTGCCATGTGGCCCAATGGGAGGGCACCACATGGCCCTCGGGATTTATGCCAAAATATTTTTGGGTCGGTTGACCGACTCGATGGGGAATTAAACCCATGACCTCTCAATAATTAACCAAAAATCTTACCACCATGGAAAACCTTTGGATCTTATTATAGCATGGGCACCAATTATATTTAACGTCATGTTGTTGGCACGTTGGCAGAGGGGGCGGGGCACATGGCCCAAGCCTCATATAATATGTTATGTGGCATGAACAAGTGCTCAAATAGAGGGGCCAGGGAGTTATCCCTAGACCCAGGGCCCATACTTGTTAACATGACCATACACGGGGTCGTCAGAGCAGGGGCTTGGCACATGGCCCAACCCGCGACCAAATGGAATACAACATAACCAAGTGCGATGGAGCCGGCAGGAACGTGCCCTTTGGCCCCAAACCCTGGCCATATTGGGTGCCACATGACTGTGAAAAGGGGTGGTAGTTAGGCCTGTGGTGCCCAACTAATCGTTCGATATATTGCACCAGTTGTGGTGAGACTTGAACTGAAAACATGCAAAATTGTCACTCGACGAAACAACCATTGGAGGAATTCATTGTCTGGTTTGAAAATTTTATCATTTTGCAAGATAGATAACAGAGAAATGGTGAAAGAGGCCTAACTTAGTCATTTTTCAGCCTTTTTGAGCCCAAGAAGGGCCTACATAGGGGTTTTTGGGTGTTTTGGACACAATGGCAGCATTATTTTGTGATTTGAGCATTGTATGTTAATGTAATTTACATTTTGAGCATATAATATAAAGGGCCAACATTGGAACTTGGACTGAAGACATAGCCCAGGAGAGGTGAACTTTGTCATCAAATTGTTGTTTGTGTGATGTTGTATATTGTCTATTTTTCTTTGGTTATATCTGCAAAATTTAACTAAAATCAATAAGTCTATGTGCTTTTGCAAATTGATTGATTTCCCACAAGACATAAACTAACTTGCAAACATTTTCAAGAAACCTTGAAGTTTTTAATTTCGTATAAGCTTGGTATTAGAGCATGGTTGTTTTGAAGGTTTGATTGTGTTTGTAAGTGTTTTTGAATGTTAAAATGGTCTAAATTGAAGAGAGGAGGAGTGCTTGAAAAATCAAATCCTCAATTTGGTTCAGGGAGGTCACAAAATCCATGAACTCCACCAGTCATGGCACATGAAGAAGGACACGATATGATGTTTAAGGATGAGAGATATTTTAGAAAGGCTTTCTATGATATTTCAGAGATGGTTAAAGTGTTGTACAATGAAAGGACAACAACGTTGCAAGGAGAGAGTTCAAACCAGCCAAAAGGTAATGGTGGTGATTGGAGAAATCCTCTATTCCATCCACCACTTCCTCCTTCACCTCCATCTTCACCTTCGTCCTCATTTCCTTCTTCACCTCCTTCAACACCTAGACATACTCCGCCTAGATATCCAAAAGAACATGCTAAGTCTCCTTTGCTAAAGATTGATGTCAAGTTTGAATTGCTTATGTACAATGGGGGAGTAAATGCTGAAAATTTGGATAATTGGGTTCGTTAAATTGAAGTCTATTACAAGATTCAAAGGATTAAGGATGATGTTACCAAGATCCAACTTGCTTTTCTTCATTTGGAAAGCACAACCCTCATATGGTGGGAGGCTAAAACTTAAGAAGATTTGAAGAAAAGTAGTAAAATGATATCTTCTTGGAATTATTTTGTAGCTGCATTAAGAAGGAAATTTTATCCATTAGCTTACATGAAAACAAAATATTATGGATTGGAAAATTTTTAGACAATATAAAGGTAAGAGTGTTTAAAGTTACACACAAGAATTTAGAAGAAGAGCTTTAAAATTGGGTGTATATTTGTCTTCACAAGCCACTCTCCTTAAATACATAGGTGGATTACATAGTTATTTGAGACATACTACACTTATGTTTGATCCCACCAATCTAGATGAAGTATGTGTTCAGGAAACTTAGTTAGAAGCAAGAGGTAAGAATGTTCCTCAAGAGACTAGTAAGAATCCATCAAAATATGGAGACAAAGGAAAGGGGAAGTTTAAAGGAAAATGAAAAAAGAATGCTACAATAAATAAAGAGGGAGAGTAAACTACGTGTAAACATTTTTCAAAAGAAGGTCATGATAAAGACTATTGTTGGAAAATACATCCAGAAATGAGACCAAAGAAGTTCAATAACAAGGGGAAACAAAAGATTGATGCAACAACTCAACAAGATCTAGGATTTGATTCAGGTGATGAAACCAAAATCACAACCATGGGAATGAAAGTTAAAGCTTATATTGCAAGTACTAGTTCTCCTAGTAAGCTTATTGAGTCTCAAAATTATAAAGAAATAATTGAGCTTTTCCATATCAGGGTCATTACAAAACATACAAAAGTTGATACCTTGTTTTATAGTGGATCCCAAGTTAATATTATTTGTGAATTAATTGTCAAGAAACTAAAACTTAGAAAATAGACCTCATCCTAAACCTTACTGTAATATCCCAAAAGGGAGAGTGCAGTAATGCTTAAACACAATATAAGAACTGCAACTAAGTAAACAATAAATCTCAAGACAACATCTGAATTTACAGAGAAGCTGAGCCATTTTATTATATAGAGATGAATCAGTTACACAATGTATAGAAAATGAGTAGATATAGCCCAAGAAAAGGTCTAGAATCACCCTACAATGATGCTACAGCTAGCACTGCGTAACTGGTGAGCTTACAGGAAGCAATACTACACTATCCCTTCTACTGAAGAAATGCACGAACTGTTGCAAAAGGAAATGCAAATCTAGGAAGCTCAATAGATCTGATGATGCTAAGATTCAAGATCCGACCAATGTGATGGAAACCCAAGATAACCTAGAAAGGATTTTCCAGATCTACAACTTTGGAAAATCACCCTCCTAGGCTTGATCCTTTATCTGCTGGGATTATAGATCTAAAGCTAGATCTGACAAATAGATGGCTGAAATATGTCACAAAATCAGATCTAAGCTTGAAGGGTTGATCCCTCCTTCAGATCTACAAGCTAGAAGCTCTAGATCTAGCTTCTCAATCCTCCAATGATGATTACAACTGCTGCTACACAACTTCTCATAAAAAAATGCGTTGTAAGGGGAAGAGAGGCTCTATGCCTGCTAAAATATGCTGCAATAAACTCTAGGCTGATGGAAATACTGATGGCAAGGTGAGGGGATGATCCCTCATAGGATTACTAGCTGAAATGCTAGCAACTTCCTTCCTCCTTTGGATCTGCAATAATGGACAACGTAATTCTGGATGGAATTAATGCTGCTAGGAGGTCAATAAATTTTGGACTAATGCTAGATCTGATATGAAGCTATGGGAATGCTAATCTTCAAGCCCAAGGTGATAGGAATAAACCATCACCGGTTCTCCAGCTGAAATACTGAAGACAACCTCCACCTTCCAAAATTATCTTCAGAAATGTACAATTTCTGAATATGGATGTTCTGCAGAAAGTAGGAAAAGATATATGGCACCAATGATTGATGTAGAATGAAGTACAACCCTCTCTCCAGAGCTACTCAAATAAAGAGGTGGGATTCCCGACCAGGAACACCCTGTGCTAAACATCACTTGCAATCTTTGCTAAACAACCCAAGAAAGAAATGGAATTTCACATGACAATTCTAGATCTAAACAGATCTCAAAATCAATAATCAATAGTCTGCCTTCATTGTTGTCTTCATCTCCTTTATATAATTTATGAGCCTTCCCATGCCTTGGCCCTCATCTAAACTGCACTGTGCATGTGGACATGATCCTCCATGTTTTACTGCGCTGTCTATCCAAGTCATCCATCATGTCTAGGTGCAATGTACACCCTCTCCATCATGTGTGCATTAATTGCACAACTTCCTCCATCATCTCATCATGAATGCTCCATGATCTTCTGTTTGATTCCTTCCAAGATCTTAGTTGACTGTATCAACCTCCATGATCTATCTCATTAATGAGACATGATCTCCAATCCATTCAAATTAGTAGTTTCTCCACTACCTCCTTTATGTAGATCTAGGCTTAATTAATCCACATTCACACATAAAAAGTGGATATTTATTCATATTGAGGATTATGGGTCCCTCCACCATTTTATTTACTTAATTAAGTAGGTTTATTAAGAACTCTAATATTCCAAATATCATGTGAAAATTTGAGAATATTACACTTACCCTTTGGGTTGGGTATGTGAAAATTCCAAATTTCAAGTGACAAGAAAATGTAAACTTAAATTTTCCATCATTGCAAACTTTATTGATGAGGTAGAGCTTGATGTTGTATCACTTGACATATGTGGAATTTTTTAGGGAGTCCATACTTGTATGACGGAAAAGCCATATTCTATCGTCATGAGAACAAATATCATATTTTTAAAGATGAAGTTGAGTATATTTTTAGAGCACATTGCAAGAAGATGAAATTATCTCTTGTGAGTGCGGATCAAATGAAAAGGCTTGTAAATGTTAGTAAGAATTTTGTGTTGTTGATGATTAAAGCTAAACATACTGCTAAATATAAATCTTTCATAGGAATTGATTAAAAACTCAAGCATGATTTGGTTGAATTTGTTAACAATTACGACAATATGTTTTAGGAACCTGAAGGTTTTCCTCCTAATAAAGGAATTTAACATGAGATTCACTTGCAGCAGGATGCGCCACTTCCAAACATTGGCATGTATAGAATGTTAGTTTTGGAGAATGCAGGAATCAAGAAGCAAATTCAAGAGCTGCTTGCGAAAGGGGTCAAAAAGCCTAACACATATCCTTGTGGGTCTCCTATTGTCTTGGTTCAAAAGAAGGATGGTACATGGTGCATGTGTGTGGATTTTAGAGCTTTAAACAATATCATGGTAAAGAATTTTTATCCTCTACCTCCCATTGATGATTTGATAGATTAGTTAAAGGATGTTGTTTATTTCACTAATTTGGATTCGAGAAGAGGTTATCATCAAATAAGGATCACTGAAGATGATATTTTGAAAACTGCTTTCAAGTCAAAAAAATGTTTGAATGAATGGTTAGTTATGCCATTTGGGATTTGCAATGCACCTGCAACATTCATGAGAGTTATGAATGATGTGTTGAGACCATTCCTTGATGATTTTGTCTTAGTCTACTTAGATGCTATTCCGATTTCCAGTAAGACTCGTGAAGAGCATGTTAAGCATGTGAAACAAGTTTTAGATGTCTTGAAGAAGGAGAAATTGTATTTGAATATGTCTAAGTGTGAATTTGGGAAAAAATATTTGGTTTATTTGGGTCATATTGTAGGATGGGGTGAATTGAAGATTGATCCCTCAAAAGTTGAAGTCATTGTGAATTGGCCTAAACCCAACAATGTAACAGAAGTTAGTATCTTTTTGGGAGAAGTCCAATTTTGGAGAAAATTTATATCTAACTTCTCACTCATTGCAGCACCATTACATGCTTTTACAAGTGTGAAATGGGTCTTTCAGTGGGGAGGAAAGCAACATAAAGCCTTTGATGCATTGAAAGAGAAAATTAGTACAACACCAGTTCTAGCACTTCTAGATCTTAAGCACCCATTTGAGATTCAAACCGATGTAAGTGATTATGCCAAGGGAGTAGTTTTGATGTAGCATGGTAAGCCTATTTATATCATTATGAAACCTTTACCAATTCAGTAATTAACTATCGACCTTATGATAAAGAGTTGTATGCTTTGGTACAAAGTGTGAAGAAATGGAATCACAATTTGATGGGTAAAGAAATGATTATTCATATTGACCATTAAAATTTTCAATATTTGCAATCACAAACCAAGCTACAACAAGTTAGACATTTCAGGTGGCTACAACAATTTTATTTGGTAATCAGGTTTAAGAAAGGTATATAAAATAAATTTGATGATATGTTATCAAGGTCTATTGTTAATGCATCTGTTATTCTTAAGAATAACTCAACCACACATGAAAGTTATATTGAACAGTATGCTCAAGATTATGATTTTAAATATGTTTTTGCAACTTTGATTCATGACAATCATGTTGAAGAGTTGGATTATCATGTTCATAACAAGTTTTTGTATCATCTTGGAAAGTTATGTGTTCCACAGGGTGAAAGAGTCATTGTCATAAGGGAAGCCCACACTTCTCTTCTTATCGGTCAATTTGGTGTAGGCAAAACAATTGCACAAATTTAAAGTTATTGTTATTAGCCTCACATGGATGAAATTGTTTCAAGATATGTAAAGGGATGTTCCATGTGTGCTAATATAAAGCCTAGAAATAGTAAATTGGGTTTGTATACTCCACTTCCTATTCCTTCTTGTCCTTGGGAAAGTATTTCTATGGATTTTGAAGGGGAGCTACCAATATTTAAAAAAGGTCATGAATATCTATATGTTGTTGTGGATTGTTTCAGAAAAATGTGTGCCGTGTAAGAAACAAGTTACAACTGAACAAGCCACAAATATGTTATTCCAAAATGTATGGGTTCACTTTGGGTTACCCACTTCTATTATTTATGGTTAGGATTCTCAATTTTTCTAGAAGTTTTGGTCAAGTTTATGGGAACAAATGGACATAAAGTTGAATAAGAGCACAACATTTCATCCACAAACTGTTGTCCAGACAAAAGTGGTAAACAAAACATTAATGTATCTCCTTCTTGGATTTTGTGGTAAGCATCCTAAACTTTGGGATGAGAATTTGCATTACATCCAACATGCCTACAATCATGCCAAGCACTAATCTATGAAAGTATCTCCATTTGAATCTTGTTTGGGTTATCTGCTAAAGTCTTGTTTGGATTTCATCTTTTGTAAAGATATTGCTGTAGATGGACATAGTGATGTGGAAAAAGCCAAGAATTTCATTGAACAAATTTAGCTAGCGCATCAAGGAGTACAACAACATCTTGAGAAAAGCAAAGAAAAGTACAAAGCAAGGCATGACAAGCATCGAGTTGATCATGATTTCCAAGTGGGAGATCACTTTTGGTTGTATATCATCAAGTACAGACTTCAAGGTGAAGGTAAAAATCTCAAGCCAATTAGATATGGTCCTTTCAAACTTTTGGAGAATATTGGAAACAATGCTTTCCGCTTAGATTTTTCACCTTACATGCAAATTTATTCTATTGTGAATGTGGAAAAATTGGGATTGTATGAGCCTCCAATGATTGATGATCATGAAGAGAACGTTCATATTCCATCTATTGAAGATTTTTCTCCGGAATATTTAGATGAGCTGCATGAAGACTCAATTCTTGATAGGAGGATCGAGACTTCATGCAGAGGCAATATGGAGTATCTTCGATTGGGTATCAAAGGTACCAATCCAAGTAAAGCAAGTTGGATTGATATCAGGGAAGTGGAGGAGTTGTACCCTCATTTACTTGCTGATTGAAAACAAAATTTTGGTGGTCCAAAAGCTTCGAGTGGGGAGGAATGATCCAAGGAATAAAAAATATGCTAAAAAATCAACGTGCTCAAAATTGCTCGAAACCAATGAAAAATTGTAGATATCGTCATTCTAATTCCAACGACGCTTGAATCACCTCAATCCGACACCGTAGGTGAAAGTTATTGCGTTCTAGAGTTTTTGGAAAACAACTAAAAATTCAACTTGTAGGGTTGACTCGGTTGCTGAATCGAGAGGTCGTACAATGATGTGGCGCTAACGCCAGCAGGTTGATTGGGAAGGTAGGATGGAAATATGGGCCAATCATGTGCTAACATGTGGCATGATCGTACAGATACAAGTGGTATAATTTGATTGGCTGTTATGTTTTTGGGTGGACCAATTAAGAGGCGCCACATGACCCGACGGGAGGGCACCACGTGGCCCACGGAACTTGTGCCAAAATTTTTTGGGTTGGCTCTCCGACCTGACATGAAATCAAACCCACGACCTCTCCATAATTAACCAACAATCTTACCACCATGCCACACATTTGGTTCTTATTATAACATGGGCATTGATTTGTTGGTGCATTGGTAGAGGAGGTGGGGCACATGGCCCCAACCCCAGATCATATTGCATGTGGTTTTACTGAGCACTGATGTGGAGGGGATGGATAGTTACCCCTGGCCTCAGGTCCTATACCTGTTACTGTGACCATAGGTGCGAGTGTTGAAGTAGGGGGTTGGTACGCGGCCCAAATCATGGCCACATGGAATAAAACGTGACCGAGTGCGACAGAGCCGGAGGGCACGTGGCGTCTGGCTCGCACCCTTGGCCATATGGGGTGCCACATGACCATGAAAAAGGGCGGATTTTGGGCCTGCGATTCCCAACTAACCGTTTGATAGATTGCACAAGTTGCAATGAGATTTGTGCCAAAAACACATGAAATTATCGCTTGATGGAACAAACAAAGGAGGAATTCATTGCCTACTTTGAAATTTTTGTCATTTTACAGGAAAGATAACAGAGAAATGGAGAAAGAGGCCTAACTTGGTCATTTTTTTATCATTTTTGAGCCCAATAAAAACCTACAAAAAGGATTTTTTTGGTGTTCTGGACACAATGGAAACATTATTTTTGTGATTTGAGCATTGTTTGTTGATGAAATTTTAATTTTGAGCATATAATATAAAGGTTCAACATTGGAAGCTCGACCTAGAGACATAGCCCAGAAGGGGTGAACTCCGTCATCCAATTTTTGTTTGTGTGATGCTGCATATTGTCTATTTTTCTCTGGTTAAATATGTGAGATTTAACTAAGATAAATAAGTTTATGTGCTTTTGAAAATTGACCCATTTCCCACAAGACATAAACTAGCTTGCAAAATTTTTCAAGAAACCTTCAAGTTTTAAATTTCATATCATTGTCATAGCAATCTACCTTAGTCCCATGAATGTGCAATAAGTTCATACCCAAAAACATATTGTATGATCCAAATGGAAGCACATTTATATGCACTGATGTAGACATACCGTTAAGCTCAAATACACAAGATTTTGCCCATGATGAACTCTTTTCTTGGTACCTATAGCCAACTACACCAACCAAGACTCTGCATGAAATTATTTATTCAATCAACACTTATCCACCAATTTTGGATTGATATAAATATCGTTAGATCTAGTGCCAATCAAAATAGAAACAACTTGATCAAAGATATTAGCTTCCATCTTTATAATAGATGCATGATGATGAGCCTGCCTATTATCCAATGACACATAAATTCGAGGGATACTCTGTCCAACATCCCCAAATATTTGTGCCTCCTAAGAACAGTAAATTTGCGGTCTGCCACCCTGATGCTATCAAAAATATCTCCTGTGATGATCCTTGGCACAAGTCCAACAATACAAAGGCTTCCTGCCATCACCATTTTTCAGTTCCTCAGAATGAAATCCCTGTCCTCTGTTAACTACGTTGAATTTCTTGTACGATGCTGCATTTTCATTGTCATATGTATCCTGATGTTTCCTCTCTTCTTATCCCAATTTCCTTTAGTCTTATTATTTCCTTTCAAATCCTACTTAGACTCAGTCTTGCACTTCAATTTCTCATAATAGTGCTTCAACTTTATGATGGCTTCCTCCAATGATCTAAGCTCATCAAATTCAATCCTGTCTTTGAATGATACATACAACCCATTGATGAATCTCTGAATCTTTTCTTTCTCCTCCTTAAGATAAAGCACATATCTCAATGAATCCAAGAATTTGCTAGTATACTCCTCGTCGACTATAGATCCCATATTCAACTCATAAAACTCATTTGCCCTATCATCATAGTATCTTTCAGATAAATACTTCTTCCTGAAAAGTCTCTCGAACTCACTCCAAGTCATCTCCTCTTATCTAATTACTCTGACATTATTCACATCTTCCCACCATATTTCTGCTTTTCCTTTAAGACTGAAAGTAGCTATCTTGACTTTCATATTTTCTAAAAAATCATGCTATCTAAAAAAATTATTCATCCAAAGCAACCAATATTTTGCATCTTGTGACTTCTTCATTTTTGCATCAAATGTAGGAGGATTTTCTTTCTTTAATTCCTTTGGAAAGTACTTCTTATCACTCCTCCTATACTAATGGTAGTGGTGATGAAGATGATGTTTCTTTAAACCAGAACTAGAATAGAACCCACGGTTATTACCCTTCCTGTTAGGTGTACCCAAGAACTTACCATATCTGACTGTGTCATCCCTGTCAAACTTGTATCTTGATTGAGACCTGCTGCCATATGTTGGACATTGGATAAACCAGTTCTCACCATTTTTTTATGAAATGGACTAACCACCTCTCATGGATCCTTATCTTTGGCGATGCGATCATTGACTAACACCTGCGGGTTTTGGTCTAACAGAAATCATGATTCCAAAAAAGCAGTATTAGAGTCGGTTCCTTTGGTGTAAGCCTAATAGATTTAAGGAGATCTTGTTGAGTCATGGACTATCAAAGTGTACATGTGTTGAGTTTAACAAGCTTTCATGGATGGAGAGATAAGGTTAAAACATATTTAATGGCTTATGTACTTGGTGTATGGAAACTTGTATGCGTCGGTTACTGCAAAGACTCTCCCTCTTTGCAAGAACAACAATGGAATTCCAAGGAAAAATGTGTAATGTATAATAGTCTTCATAACAAGGATCTTGATACAGTAATGGATTTAACTTCTGCAAAAGAAATTTCGAATAGATTGCATCTAATGCATGAAGGAGACATTAGTGGTTGCATTTTTAAGAAGGAGAAGATAAACAAGAAGAAGAAAAAACCCTTTCAAAAGGAAAATGTTCAATCAAATGAGGTACCTGCTAGTGTAAATGGACGTGATTTCCATGAAGAAACTACTTTTGAAGAACAAGCCAAACTTGACATTGTCTTGACTGAAATAGAAATATTGAAGAATGAAAACAAAGATCTGAAGACATCGGTGCAAATATGTAATGAAAGAGAACATGAATACAACAAGGAAATCGTTAGCCTAAGGAAACAAGTTGAAGAAGCAAGAAGAATAGAGGTGATGATGAATAACCAACTAAAGGAGTAAGAGATGCAATGTGAAAGGTTAGAGGTTGAGACTAATTCAACTAGAACTGATTTAGAAGAAAATAACAGTTTGTGTAAACATCTAGAAGAAGAGAATGTCTCCATGAAGAAATCACAAAAATCAACTAGTAAAGAGGACATAAAAACCTTGAAGAGACATGTAGTAGAAGGTAAGAAGCAGAATGAAAATCAAAATAATGAGTCGAAGAAAATGCAATGTGCAGAAGGCCCATTTTCTCTTGTTGATAAACTGAGAAAATTCAGAAGATCTGAAAGGCGGTTCTTTGTTTATGTGAAAGATATCAAGTGTTTTTCCTACCATGAACCTGCACATGTAGCTGCAGAATGTAAGAGCAAGCAAATCAAAGCCTATTAGCAGCAAATGTAGCAAACCAAAAGGCTCCCTCAAGCATGCAAACATATAAGACAATCATACACCAGGTACAAAAATAAATTTTATGGCTACTGTCATTTGTGCAATGAATTTGGACATAGAGCCATTGAATGTGAATTGTATTCAAAGAAGAGCACAAGAGTACACACACTATTTCCTCCCCATCTTGGTCAATTAAGGTGCTGTCTATGTAGCAATCTTGGCACAAAGACAAAGATACTCTAAATAACTATAGAAAAATGATGAAAGCTGATCAAATCATACCAAAAACTGGATCAAAATGAAATAAAGACAACAGAAAGTAACCTACTAAAGTGTGGAAGAGGAAGAATAAAGAACAACTAGTGACCTAGCTTCATTTTAGGGGGAGGTACTCTAGGAAGCAAGGAAGTAATTTAGTCAGTATTAAAAGAGCAACATCAACACAGGGGGAGTGGTAACATCATGAGTTTCTCTCTTATTTCAAATACCATAAGAAATAAACACCAAAAATTTCTTGATAAAGATAATCAATTGAATAAGATAAGTTATGTATCTAACTTTAGCCCAACCTGCAATGTTTGCAATATGTCAAAGAAATAAGTATAATATATTTAATGCAACAAAAAGATATGAATATTCAATAGTGAATACAATTTAAAATTCAAATAAGGAATGGATATAACTACAATGGGATTTTGATCATGATCTGCTCTCAATTTTCCATACTGGACGCATATTTTACTATGCTAAAAATGGGAGCAACGGAGATATTTATCGGATACCATGTGCCTCTCATAAAAAAATATGATAGTATCTTCAAAGGGATACAAGTGTCAAAGTGTATGAAAAATGAATCACTGGAGATATTTCATCCACATTAAAAAATCTACAACAAATGACAATACTATGGGAATCTAATAATCTATTTCACAAAAGGATTAGATTCTCTCCAACACTTCATTTCTTGCAATGTGTAGAAATTTAATACAATATGCATGTATATTACTGGACTCCCCTGATCTAACAATTAAATCCACTGTTAAATACATAATCCTTCTACTCAATTCTTTGCAGAAATTAAATAGCCAATTTCAAACACATGAAGAAAAATCAATCGCACATAACAAGATGTTTTACCGGGAAAGCTTAAAGCTAAAAACCCCAACTATAATATATTATGTATATCATTGAATGGCATGAAACAATCTCATACAAAACTTAGCTCATAGAGCTCTTAGTACAATATACAATCGTCTCACACTGTCATGCAGAAATTTGCATATCTATGCACCAATTTCTTGGCTCCTGACAGCCTGCCTCCACTGCGCAATCCCTGCTGAAGAAGATCCCTGAATGAATTCGATCTTGCCTTGCCTTGATTGCGCAATCCTCATTGGCAACTCCAATGTGTGTGTAGATGCATTGAATGCACCACTATAGTCACAACCGATAGTCAAACACACCCTTTCACCTATCTCTCCACTGGATCTAACATGTAAGTAGTTAATTTCTATATTTCTTCAGTTGCAAGTAAGACACTACTTGTGAATTAATTAACTAATTAATTCACTCATTTTTCACTAGTGTATCTTTAGATACAACTAGCACAACTGAGTTTAACTATATAACAACTCCCATAACTACTCTTCCAACTCTGTTACAACTCTGCCACAATAATTTTTAATGAATTCCACCATGCATGAGTCACCAACCAACCTTGGAATGCGTAATTCCTTCAGCTAACTAGTTTGCCACATCAGTTAACTAAAATCAAGTGCTCCAAGAGAATAAGTTATTATTTATTGTTTTATTATCATTAAGGGCTAATAATAATCAACATGCATTCTATTTTTAGATTTGAGATCTATAAATAGACTTCGCCCATCTTCTAAAAATAGAAACTCATCTAAATATAGAATTTGCTCAACCATCTAGAATCAACATCCTGCTAATTTTAGAATATGCTCACCATTCTAAAAATAGACATACACCTAAAAATAGCCTATAGGCCCCACCTAGTGAAGGTGCTTAATTTTCACTAGGATCATCATCTTGTTGAATCTCAACACTCCCTCTCAACAAGAAAGGGATTATCTTTCACCCTGATCCTGTCTCTATGGTATTCGAATTTTATCCTGGTGAGCACCTTCGTCAGAATATCTGCATCCTGATCTTCCGTAGGAATGTATTGAAGCAACATGATCTTCCGCTGCACACAATCTCTAATATGATGATACCAGATATCTATATGCTTAGATCTATCATGAAACACATGATTAATCGAGAGTTTACTGCCACTCTGATTATCAAAATGAATCACTGTAGGATCTAAATGAGAACCGAACAAATCGGCCAAGATATTCCTCATCCAGGTAGTCTCACATGAAGCTTGACTTGCTGCCATGTATTCCACTTCCGCTGAACTGAGTGCCAAAGATCTCTGTTTCCTACTGTACCAAGAAACAATTGTAGATCCGATACTGAAAACCCCTCCTGATGTGCTCTTTTTGTCTGTTGGGCTGCTTGCCCAATCTGCATCCGTGAAGCTATGTAACTTCACCTCATCCATCTGTCTGTACATTAAAGCATACTTAGATGTGCTCCTAAGATATCTCATGACATGCTTTCCTTCCTTCCAAAAGAGCTTGTTAGGCTTAACCATCACTTGACTAAGCTGGTTCACTGCATAGCATATGTCCGATCTTGTATTAACTAAATACATGAGCGAACCCACCAACTGTCGATAGACAGTAGCATCCACTACCTCTGCCAATGTAGCATCCTCTTTCCTCTAATTTCCTGGAAGAGGAGTATCCATGGGTTTGCAGTCCTCCATGTGAAACTTACCTACTATCTCCCGAGCATACTTGCCATGAGACACAAACAGTTCACCTTCTCGCTGCCATATTTCCAATCCAAGGAAATAATGAAGGAGACCCATATCCTTCATCTCGAACTCCTTTGCAAGGTACTCCTTGCATGAGTGTATTAGCTGCTCATCACCAGTCAGTATTAAATCATCAACATAAATAAAAATTATTAAAAGCTTACCCTCCACCACAATCTGGTATAGGTTTTCATCCGCCTCACTCTTGGAGAAGCCAATTCCAGTGAAATAGCTGTTGATCCAAGTGTACCAAGCACAAGGTGCTTGCTTTAGCCCATACAATGCTCTTTTGAGTCTGCACACATGCGACTCACTGCTGAAGATCTAAAATCCTTCAGGCTGCTCAATGTACACTTCTTCCTCAATGATCGCATTAAGGAACACAGTCTTCACATCTATCTGATGAATGTGCCAACTCGTCTGTGATGAGAGAGCAAGGATGGTCCTTATGGAAGAATACTATGTGACAGGTTCAAAGGTTTCTTCATAATCAATCCCCTCGCTCTGTGAGAAGCCCCAGGCAACAAATCTTGCCTTATACTTCTCAACACTCCCATCAAAATCTTACTTTAGCTTGTAGATCCATCTTGAACCTATCACTGATTTATTAACGGGCCTTGGAATAATTTCCCAAGCACTGTTTCTGACAATGGAGTGATACTCCTCCACCATGGCATCTATCCATGTGGGCTCATGTGCTGCTTCCTGAAAAGAAGATGGCTCTGTCACGATACATTTGCTCATGAGAGCCATGTATCCGGTGAATCGTTCAGGATACTATCTCTGTCTGCACTATGAAGTAGGGGCTCCTACATTCTGTGCCGCATCAAGCTTCAACCTCTAAGCTTCTGTGGTACGCCTTCTGACAGTTCTGATGTTTGGCTCTACGTCAGTGTACTCCTCCACTCCATGATCCTCCTCCTGTGGTTGATCCACATCTTGAGGCTCATCTTTGGGAACAAGCATTTCCTCCTCTGCATGCAAGTGTAGCTCCCTCTCAATCGACAACTTCATGTCTTTCTCCTCATTGAAATTTATATCCCGTCGCACCACAGTCATATGACTGTTTGGAAAATACACACAATAATTATTGGGTGTTTCTATGTACCCCAAAAACATCCCAACTTCTGCAGTCGGCTCCAGATTCTTCCTGGCATTCTTGGTCACATGAACATAAATAGATGAGCCAAAAATATTAAAGTGAGAAACATCCAGTTTCTTACCAGTAAAAGCTTCTTCAGGTGTACTCATTCCATGTACTCTATGAGGACAATGATTTTGCACATAAAATGCAGTGTTGCATGCTTCCGCCCACAAGTGCATTGGTAGGCCCTGAGCATGCAACATAGCTCTTGCAACACCCACAATCATTCTATTCTTCCTCTCCATGACCCGATTTTGCTGTGGGTTATGAGGCGCTATGAGTTATCTCTGAATTCCTTCTTTGCTATAGAAGTATTTGAATTCGTTCGAGATATATTCACCACCATTATCACTCCGTAGATCCTTCAATTGCTTCCCCGACTCGTTCTCCATCAATGATTTAAACTCACAGAACTTTGAGAATGTTTTATCCTTCTTCTGCATGAAGAAGATCTAGCATCTATGAGAATAGTCATCAACGAAAATAACATAATACCTATGTTTTGCTGTTGAAGCAATCGAGAATGGTCCACACACGTTTGTGTGAATTCTCTCTAAGATCACCGAAGAACGATTCTCCTTTTCATGAAAGGTGGTCTTCACAAACTTACCCATAGTACATCCCTTGCACTAATCTATCTATGCAAGTGTACCCTTGGGGAGTCTAGTAGAAATCTGCTGCAAAATATTTAGGGCGCCATGGTGAAGATGGCCTAATATCCTATGCCATTATTCGCCCTCATCCCGGCTCACCACTTCTTCTTCTTTTCCCACCATTGTAGCACAACCATCTACCTCCAGCTTGTAGAGATTCTTGACTCGAAGCCCTATCCTCTTGGTTTGAACCGTTGTTTTATGTCGCACGAAAGCTTTTCCCTCACTGAAAACAACGTCATAACCTCTGTCCTCCAACATTGCAACTGAGACCAAGTTCTTCTTCAGACTTGGAACATGCATAACATCTTTCAACATAAATGGTTAACCTGACTTCCTCTCAAAGGTAATGGTTCCAATGCCGGTCGCACTGTATCTACCATCGTCACCCATCTCTATATGCATTTGGAGATCTTTCTCCTCCAAGTCACTGAACAAATCCTTATCTCCCATCATGTGGAAGGAAGCACCACTATCAAGATACCACACCGATCCCACTGTGCTTGAAACCAAACATGTGATCAAAGAGAAATCAAGTTCAAATTGTGAGGCAAGGGCCTCATCAGCTGCAGCTCCAGGAAACTTCTTGTTTTTCTTTTTTAGTGGGAAGTTAGTGGCAAGATGCCCATGTTTGTGACAGTGAAAACACTTCACCTTGGACAAATCCAGGTTCTTGCCTTTAGCCTTGGATTTTGGATGGGATTTCTTTCCCTTAACTTTCCTCGCTTTGGAAGCCAAAGCACAATCCTCTTCATCATCATGTTTTGATGAAGAGCCATCCCTGGTACTCCGCCTTATCCCCTCTGACACTAGATCCGACCAAAGTCACTCCCAATCCGGTAGTTTCTCCCACCCATTGATAGAGTCTTGATAACTGTGCCAACTCTTCGGAAGTCCAAGGAGAGCCAAGCTCACCAAGTCATCATCAAAAACTGTAATTCCCACACTCCCCAACTCATCCTTACATTGGGAAAACTTCGTGAGATACTTTGGAATACTATCGTCCTTCTCCATTTTGATTTTTCTGAGTTTATCTTTTAGCGTCAACTTCCTATGGTCGCTGCTACTTTGGAAAATATCTGTCAAAGCCTTCCACATTGAAAATGGAGTGGATTTCCCATGAAGGCTTGACACAATATGGTCTTTCACACCTTCCAACAGAATTCTTCTCGTCTTTGCTACTTTATTTTGCGAGGCATCAGGTAATCATCGCTATCAATGAACTCCTTCAGACCATTATCTTCAAGCACCGCCTCCATCCTGTCCTTCCATGATCCAGGTGGATATTGGTGGCCACCCGCCTATTCCACTTGGGCCCCCACCATTGCCTCTTACAGTTTTTCAGTTTTGGCATAACTTACTATTTTTAGAAGTTTTTCGGGTCCTGAACTTCCGGAGCCGTTTTGAGGCCCTAAACGACGTTTTTTGGGTATTAAATATGTTGCGATTTTTATCATCAAAATCGTCACAAAAGTTTTAGTCCTCGGATAGAGCTTTCTAATGATGTATCATGTGCGTCAAACGGAGATAGTATGCCAAAGTTACGTCCCTGGGAAGTTGAAACACCAATTTACCCAAACGGGGCCCATAGTTTTGGCGCTACATCTCCTAGGGTTAGGTTTTTGGGATGTTTAGGGTTCTCCATTGTTTCTCAATAATAAATAGGCCCTCGCGCCTCATTGTAAAGCAGTTCAGAGGTCTGTAGCCACCACATCTCTTCTCAGAGATAGCTACCAGTACCCTAGCTAGTTTTATTTCCGTTGTCTGTAAGCAAATTTCGGTTCTTTGATATTAATGAAATGAAGTGTTATTTCCGCTGCATCTCTGTATTTATGGTTATGTGTTTATTCTGTTGCGTTCCTGCATAAATCCGGATCATTTCGACATATGCGGTTCGAAGTGCCTGGAAGGTGCATACTCCATATAACCCATTGAAAGCCATTCCAATGTTTACTCAACTATCACACCAAGAAATTCTTATGACAAATTCAAATTGTTCCCACCAACACAACTCTTCTTAGCTTCAATATTGCAATCTCCATTGAGTGCTGCTTTATTTGCATGTAGAAATTTAATACAATATGCATGTATATTACTGGAATCCCTTTATTTGACAATTAAATCCAATGTTAAATACAAAATCCTTCTACCCAATTCTTTGCGGAAATTAAATCGCCAATTGTAAAACACATGAAGAAAAATCAAGCACACATAAAAAGATGTTTTACCGGGAAAGCTTAAAGCTAAAAACCCTAACTATCATATATTATGTATATCAAGGAATCATGAAACAATATCATACAAAGCTCACCTCATAGAGCTCTCAGTACAATATATAATCGTCACACAATGTCATGTAGAAATTTGCATATCTATGCACCAATTTACTGCCTCTTGACAGCCTGCCTCCATTGCGCAATACCTGCTGAAGAAGATCCCTGAATGAATTCGATCTTGCCTTGCCTTGACTGGGAAATCGTCATTGGAAACTCCAATGTGTGTGTAGATGCATTGAATGCACCACTATAGTCACCACTGATAGTCAAACACACCCTTTCACCTATCTCTCCACTAGGTCTCCACTGGATCTAACATGCAATTAGTTAACTGCTGTATTTATTCAGTTGCAAGTAAGACAATACTTGTGAATTAATTAACTAATTAATTCACTCATCTTTCACTAGTGTATCTTTATATACAACTAGCACAACTGAGTTTAACTAAATAACAACTCCCATAACTACTCTTCCAACTCTGTTACAACTCTACCACAATCATATATAACGAAGTCCACCATGCATGAGTCACCAACCAAACTTGGAGTGCGTAATTTCTTCAGCTAACTGGTTTTCCACATCAGTTAATTGAAATCAAGTGCTCCAAGAGAATAAGTTATTATTTATTTATAGAAGTTATCATTAAGGGCTAATAATAATCGACATGCATTCTATTTTTAGATTTGCGATCTATAAATAGACTTTGCCCATATTCTAAAAATAGAAACTCATCTAAAGATATAATTTTCTCAACCATCTAAAATTAGCATCTTGCTAATTTTAGAATATGCTCACCATTCTAAAAATAGACATAACCTAAAAATAGCCTATGGGCCCCACCTAGTGAAGATGCTTAATTTTCACTAGGATCATCATCTTGTTGAATCTCAACACAATGAAAGAAATCCTCTCACAGAGGTCGCAACCCGAATTTCCTCGTAGCAGGAAATGCAAAGACCCTACTCTGCGTGTTTGCTGCAAAAAGTGAATGCATGTGAAATTGGGGTACCTTGGAGATAAACTAATATGCGCACTTCAGATTTTTGATTGAGCTACAGTTAACAAGCATGTGATTTGATTATCTTAATAGAATTGTTTGATCCTGAAGATTAGCTGATCCTACCTCGAAGGGAATTAAATCTGCAGTATGGTACTTCTAATTGAGGTATACGACTATACCAAGGCACCACCCAGAGGAAAAATAGTAGGTGGTCGGGGGTGTGTGAGCACCATTAGTAAATCGCCTTAATGGGATTCTGAAGTGACGGATATTAGGGCCGTTATTTTTCTATGACCATCTATTTTGTGAGCTATCGAGCTAAGCGACATAAGAAATTTTTGAATCGATCATATACACAACGAATATTGGTGGGATCCAGTGGGCTTGCAGAGCTAGGATTTTCTCTGTGCATAAATGTAGCTATGATAGCTACAGGACTGGCACTACAAGCCTATGTTAAGACAAATGATATTCAATTTTCCAAATTATATATTTCATGATATGCGGAAAGATATTCCAACGGGCGTTATGTTCCAGTAATATTTATATTCCAGTCAAGGGTTCGTCAATTGGTGTTGATGCAACATAAATTAAAGCTAGATGAACGTTGCATTTATGGCAGAAGAATAGACATAGGTGGGTTACAGAGTATAGGTGAACATTATACATTTTTAGTTACAGTGCTATGATATGCTAAATCATATTCATATGTGTCACCTCTGGATCAGAAGAAATGCAACCATGGAATGCTTTACATAACCTCTGTGAAAGTGTTATTGGATTTGAAATCCAGGTGAAATGAAGTAATTTTTTTTTGACAGCGCCCAGTCTCCTAGCGTTGGTTGGTAATGACAGTGTGTACAGTGGTGTATAGGCGTTGTTACATGTTGGAAACATTTGGTTGGAAATATAAATGTTTCTGCAGAGCTGAACATGTGAACAGTCTAGTAAGCCAATAAGGTGCAGCATTGTTGCAATATTAATGCATTATTAGTCTTATTGCAGCGTTATCAGTATCAAAAGGAATTAGTGACAGAGAAACAATATAGTGGAAATGATAATTCCAAAATTGAAAGTTATCACTGATCTGGAATATACAATAGTTTCCTAAAAAGGCAACGTTTCTGAAAAGTATGTCGACCATGGAAGCCTCAGTCGCTATACCATCATGATATTCCAAATGCGGTTCTATATCGAACAATTGATATCCATCATATCATACTTGCAGCTATGATACAACAGTCTTAGAATAATATTTTCAGTACGGAAACCAACAAACGTTATATGTCAAAGTCATATTCAGAGGATAATCCCATTATTAACGGCATAGTTCATCGTTGGAGCTTTCGGCCCATAAGATTTGATATGGAATTAGATCTTAACAAGGCAGATATATTATAATATGGTGTTACTATATTCACCAATATTTATGCTGCATTATTAAAATATTGACCAACACTTACTATGTTATATTCACCAATAAATAGGATTGAAGCATTAATGCTGCAATGGAATTGGATGCATAGCGTTATTTCTGGAAATACACGAGTTTTATTTCTATATTGGCGGTTTTGACGATATCTCTATCATTGTCATTTCCGATGGAGTTGTAGTTATCATCAGGGTTGCTAGACAGTAAGTGAACCACGGATGACCGCACATTTAGGTATATTTTAAGTCCTAAGCACCAAAATTCTATTGATTCTTCCTATTCAACATTATTTCAACACATCAATGCAGCATTCCCATTCAACATAACGTTGATAACCAAAAGGTACATCGTGCACCTAGTCAAGATTTCAAACAAGTATTTTAAATAATGATCGTTGAAATATTTTTTGTAGATTAGGGTTTTGTTCCCTAATTACTATTCTCGATGGTAAAAATGAGACAATTTCATTTGCGGATTCTCATAATTTCGGTTGAGTAATAACAATGAATTCTAATCCAAACAAATCTTTCTCCCATTGTTATTTTGATGGTGGTGTCATGCTTAATTATTTGAAAATTTTAGTGAGGGAACGAGGAGGTCAGGTAGGAAATCATTGTAGAGAGATGAATAACACTTAATAACATTTGACATACTCTCAATGAATTTCCTCATGAATAATTGGCCTTTGGTATTGATAATATTGCAACATGGCATTCCTCGGTCTTTGTTGTTGAAGTCATCACAACTATTGAGAAAAAGGATCCCGCTAGTGCCAAGATCACCAAGGTTGTGACCAAGAACGTCAAATGAAGTTCGCTGCTACTAAAGATCTGTGTCAAAAACATATTTTCACTTCCCACCTGCTCAAAGCATGTACAATATAGATAAAGGACCATCATATATTTGTGAAAAACTGCGACAACGCTTGTAGAAAGCGACGTGCATGATCATATGCATAAAATATAGAAGCACCCAATGTGCATGATCATATGCATAAAATATAGAAGTGCCAAAGGAATGAGAAGTACTTACATTAGTTTTTGGTTGGAGAGAATACCTTCCAGTTGAAGGAATTGTGAAAGAATGACTAGCTGCATAAGATGGATCACTATGGAGACGGTGAATCGAAAAATCATACGTTGGCTTAATCATGCAAATTGATACGAGAAAGTTTATTCAACTCCACACTACAGAGAATATCTGTATTTGTGCACATTTAGCAAGCAATGAAACATAGCGATCACACTCCTTGAGAGCTCTTGTCTTCATTTTGCTACGGAGAGCTTCTTCAAATTTCTTCTTGAGATATTTCTCCCCGGCTTCTTCATGAAACCCCATTGGATCCTCCTCGAAAAATTTAACACTGTTCTGGGAACATACAAATGAGGGGTCTTAGAAATCAATGTGTGCCTACCAGTTCATAGGGAAGGAAGTGAGTCGAATACTATGCAAATTACTTGGAAGTTTTCGCAACTGGATGAGTAGGCATTGTGTCTAGTTATGAAAAGAGAGTGAAAGCTTGACAAAAAAATACCATTACATTTTACCTGCAATATATATATATAAAGTACTACCATTGGAACCAAGCTTCATTTCTCTCAATTGGTTAAAATCGTCTGCAATCTTCTTTATTGAAATATCATTGCTTGGAAAAACACAACAATGAGTTCTCTTATGTTTCAAACCGTTTTTTTTGAAGATTCACCAAAATTTCTTGAAGTATGTAGTCCTCGAATCTATGCAAACAGACGAGGTCATGTAACAAAGGAAGAACCTTTTCCATCTTACGATGATGCGCCATATTTGGAAGTGAAATAATGGGATATGTCGACATTCTTGTAGCTATGGTGTTGACTGTTAGCATTCTTATTGTGCATCCAAACCGGAGTTAATGCAGACCAATACATTGTTGGAAAAACTTGTTGAGATTCTCGGCCCTCTTAGGGAAAAAACCTGTTGCAAATATTAAGACCTATGTTGATCTTAACCTTAACACTTCCAAACAAGAGATCTAGTGCAGATTTATTAACTATTCCAGGGCATTTTGATAAAGGTTTACACACGCATATTGGTATATGTCTATTATATTTCTCTGAGATTAATCCTGTGTAGTTTTTGGCCTTTTACAGTGTCTGTCATATGAATCTCTCAGGCAGAGTTTTCAAGAAATTTTTTTAAGGTGGAGTTCGGCTCAATCATTGAGGTAACTCGACATTTTGGTGAGGCCTATTTGACCCATCTTGCAGTAGTTGTATGGAATGAGGTAATTATGATTGATTTCAAGCATATTGAACCTATTCAAAGTCCCCTCTTAACTGATTTTTGGCGGTATATTTGAGGGTCTATCCTGAAGGTTATTTTCGTGGCATCATTTGAAGATAAATTTATTGATATATTGATCTTTCATTGGAGCATCATCACTTATTATTTTAATTATTTTCAAAGGCAGATCCATGCCATAATAAAAGGAAGTAACTTGGTAGAACTTGTGTTTCTGATTGATATCTGGTAGATTAACCTTGGCACATAACTGTATTATTTTCTTAAGGACTGTCTAGTTTTTTGCAGAAGTTGTGATATTGTATTTTTGAAGAAGCGTTTATGCTGCACAATTTTGAAGTGTAACATTGGAAACATAGTTAGAAACAGTGCTAAAAAAACTCAAGGGCAGTAAAGGTGAAACATTGTTGCAAAAGAAATATTGAAATCATCATATTTGAAGACATCTTCCATCAAAAACATCTTCAGCAAATGTGTATTGCATATGAAGACCATAAATTGTAAGGGTTAGCACTACATCAACTAAAAAATTGACACATCAACAAAAAAAATGGTGTTCCATCTCAGAGAATTTATGGGTGCCAACAGAATTTGGCTTACCACATCTTGTTTCTCATCATGTCCTTGAGATTTTGATTTACCTCACTAAAAATCATTTTTGCCTTGATGTTCATTTCCTGTTCATTTCTGCGTTGCTAATCTTGATCTGATGGATTATGGTATTGAACCGATGACAATCAATGTCTCAGCTAGCAACTCTCATCATGGATATTCTTGTTGGTAGCTACAAGCTTGCACATGATATTGTCCTTTCTTATGCACTCTTGTAATGTTAACAAAGTCTTAAGTGTATTTGGAGCAAAGTTTATATATCACATGGAGCATCTTCATTATTATGGTATTATTTCAATGGAGAATTTTGTTATATATTATTGTATATTTTTGTCTATGGAGAATGTTTATTATCATCTTCAGCATTATGCAAGTGAAAGGCACTTGGATAGTATCAGTTTATTTTGTATATACATGCAATTGCAATGATTTACAAAGTGTTCTCCCAACATTACCATATGGAGCAACAATAATTTTTGAAGCATTTTTCATCTTCAAGTGACACTTATTCAATATGGAGCAACCCCAACAAGCCATATGAAGTGGCATTCATTCAATGAAAAAATGAACAATGTTTATGCAGAACTTAGAGAGAAGTAATGAAATTATGGAAGCTACACTGATAAATTTTTCTTCAGGCTACAAGACATTTGTAACCCCCTCACCATTGATGTCAAAGGGGGAGGTAATCAGAGGAAGGAAGACATTTCTCAGAATGAAAGGGGGAGGATGTGTTACCATCAATGCCAAAGGGGGAGATTGTTGGAAATATTGTCATTGATGGCAAAGGAGCATATCAGGATCAACAAAGGTATAAACGAACAACAAGGCAAAGAAGACAAAAGGGCAGTGAAACTGCGACATTGAATAAATTGTAATAATATGAAATTATTGATTGGGCTAAATTGTTGTGATGCAAAGGAAAGTCTCTAAGGCTTATGTACTCTCGGTACACAAATGTGTGTCAGTATATTGAGCATGGTACTTTTCCCTCACACTTATCCACATGACAGAAGAGGGAAGTCAGATTAAAAGCTCTATATTAGCAGTCAGTGGATGGGGTTCTATTAAAAAATCACCATAAAAGAGTACTGCTCAGATTCTTAGAAGCACAAGATTTAGAAAATGTGTTACATGAAGTACACAATGGACCAGCCAGAAGGCACTTCATGGGTGACACTACAATGCACAAGGTCCTGTAGGCCTATTTTTATTGTCCCACACTATTCAAATATGCTCACACATATGCCCACAAGTGTCTGATATTTCAAAAGTGCATCAATCGAGGAAATAAGTCAGCCACCCTGTTGCATCCTATCATTGTGGAAGAACCATTTCAACAATGGGGTTTGGATGTTATGGGTGATATTTTTCTGCACTCATTGAAGCAGCACCACTATATTATCATTGCCACAGATTACTTCAAGTGGTGGACAGAAGTGGCTCCGCTTAAGCAAGTGAATGATCAGGAAGTCATCAAATTCCTCAAATATAATATCATCTCCAGGTTTGGAATTTTTACTTGACTTGTTTTGACAATGCAACATAATTTTTGTTCGGTTCCCAAAATATCATCCATTTCACTCTCTTTTCTTTCACTTTGCTTCAGAAGTTTCCATATTCTACACCTCCGTAACCATACACAAAGTCCATCTTCATAATTAAATATGGGTTTAGACACTTTATTTTCCAATACATTTATTTTGGTATTTTAAGTGAATTTATAGTTAAATATTAGAAAAATAACATGTACTCACTTATATATAAAATTTGGATGAGTTTTGTGACATGTGTCGGCATATTTGAAGATTCCAAGACAATTCTATTTGGCCTCCAAGACTCAAATTCGAATTTAATCTCCAAACTCTCGAAGAATTGAGATAATTAGTCAAGCACAATTCATGGAGAATAATCATGGAAGTTTTCATAAGTGTCTCTTATAAAAACTAGGAGATATTTATGAGAGGATATGCATAGATGTTAATTTCTACATGTCAACTCATGGTTGTAACAACATGAGATATCTGTGGATCTAGGAGAGATTTTTGGATTTACATTTATGAGTTAGTTATCTTGCTTTTTGTATAAATATGAGTGTTGGGTGGCAGAGTTGTAATTCAAAAAATTCCCTCAACACTTAATTGTCAATGTAATGTCACAAATTGGGAATAGCTACACTATTGGGAATAATATGAGTTATTACCAATGTGGAGCTTCAAAAAATAATGAGCTTGGAAATGTAGAGCAGCTCAATAGATGTAAAATAACATAACACCAGTAGATGATAGAACCTCAGCAACAATATGGCCTATATTCTCTTTCCCGGTGGGGAAATGAGCAATACAGGTCATAAAATAGCTATCTTCAGAAAAAAAAATGCTATACAAGTGAGAAATGGGACTTGGATCCCTTAGAAGACATGATATGAAACTCACATGCAGAATTTGAGGTGAAACAAATCGCTCTAACTCATATAAACAGATCTCCCAAATCTATGCAGCTAAAATAAGCCCCCCATATTCTAGCTCATGCAGCAACTAATGAAGCAAGGAATGCGTTATTCTAATGAGGGTTTATAAAAAAAATGAAGAAAGAGGTCTGATATGAAACTTATATTAATCACACAGCAAACAAATGGAGGTTTAATCAGTTATACAGTAGAGACAAGGCTCCTAAAAAGGTTTCCAAATGCATGAATAAAAAGCAACACTGCAGAAAATAACGCAGTTGCTGCAACTATGTATTAATCCTGGATGAATAAATCATAAAATGATTGAATAATATAGAAACATGGCCAAAGGCCTCTCTAATAAAACTCCCGGAGGGTAATGGGCACCTCCTCCTCAAGAAATAACATAAAATCAAAGGGTGCAGTTGTGCTGCTGCTGCCCCTGCATGAAGGACGCAGTTTTCTGAAGGAGACTACGCTGTGGCTGAATGTGGATGAATGGCCCCAAGCCAAATGCTGAAATTAAGTTCAAATCAATCCCCTTTGATCCCTTAAACAAGTTGATCTAAAGAGAGGATGGAATTCCCGCACAGGAATTCCTTGCACTAAGCAGTGCAGCAACTCCGGCTAAACGGCTAAAGTATGAAAGTGGTCTCAAGAACAAAATAGATGAATACATGAATGAATTTCATTTGATGTTATGCATTCCTTTTATCTTTGGTGAGCCTCCTCACCCCGGACCCCACACAATGTTGAGGTGACTTCTTCATGAAGCTTCCTCTTTCAAAACTGCTCTGCCCTAGCTAGCTTCCCTCCTCTTTGTGACAACGCTGTTGACTTGGTCAACTAGAATATCCACTTGCAATGCCTCTTTTAACACCAAGGGATCTTCAATCCGGTTCTCATATGTTTGTCTAGGCTGATCCTTGTTCACATTGAGCTAGTTTACTTAAGTGTTTCCGTCCTCCTAAAGAATGTATGTTGACTTAGTCAAACTTGACTATTTCCCCATCTAATTTGTCCTTGTTCACACTTGGAAGTGTAAAACCAACTCCTAAGGTGATCTCCTTCCTTACTAAGCTGGAATTTATTCATAATTTTATTGTTCATGGGCCTCCTTACCCATTTATACCTCTCCTAGGTGAAAGTAGCAAAATATAATATTCCAAATTATTGTGTGAAAATTTTGGAATATTATAGTCCTTGTTAGAAAATTAAATATTACAGAGCAATGCAACACATAAAATATGCGGAAAATACAAGCACACAAAACACATAAAACCAAAGACATATCTCGTGATTCTTGATTTGAGTTACGTCCTTTGAGCAATGAGTCTTCTTCCTATTATATAGCAAAATGAAGAGACAAGCCTGGCGGAGTCCAACACTATCATCTATCATTCTCTCTCTGGTCTCTCTAACTTAGCTGGGAGGAATACATGTCATTACAAACATAGTACAATACCTCATAAAAATGAGGTTTTACCTTAGGGAAAAAGCCTATTAAACTGCTTACCATCGGATCATGCCCTATTGAGGCAGTGGTTGACTAGAAATTATACTTTTACAAACATTTATTCATTTTTACAGCCATGAGTCTTTCCCAAAACTGTGACTCCTTGCTTGGACATTTGGCAGGGGGTCGCCCCCCCAGACCCAGCGGGGGGGACAAGTCCCCCCCGCACCCCCCCACGTGCAAGGGTGTACAATTTTCCTGGGGTATACATCCAGCTAAAACAAGGATCTCTGAATCAGGAAGAAAATCAGGCTCCACAACCAACAATCTCCCACTTGGAGACTGATTGTAGCAACTCCACCGCTACTTCATTTGCTGGACAATGACTCCTCTTTGGACTTGGCTGTTCCTCATCTTCATCATCATCCTTGAAGACCAATTGAAACTGAGCACATTTTCAATTTCTCCCTGGTTACAACTTTTGTTAGCATATTTGCAGGATTCTGGCTAGTGTGTATCTTTTCCAGCTTCAACTCTCCATCTTCTAATACTGACCGTATGAAATGGTACTTGAGATGTATGTGTTTAGTCCTGGAATGAAATGCTGAGTTCTTTGCAAGATGAATGGAACTTTGGCTATCACTGTATAGTGTGCCCATATCATGCTTCTTACCCAATTCATCCATAAACCTTTGTAACCAAATCATTTCTTTACTAGCCTCTGTAGCAGCAACATACTCGGCTTTTGTTGTTGAAAGTGCAACAACACTTTGGATTTTTGAAACCCAACTGACAGCTGTTCCACCTACAGTAAATACATATCCTGTAGTGCTCCTCCTATTATCTCTGTCACTTTCCATATCTGCATCAACATATCCCTGTAGAGCAATGTTTGAACCACCAAAGCATAATGCTTGATTTGTGGTACCTCTCAAATATCCGAGAATCCATTTTACTGCCATCCAATGTTCTTTTCCTGGATTGTTCATATACCTGCTTACAACTCCCACTGCATGTGCAATATCAGGCCTTGTGCAGACCATTGCATACATTAAGCTTCCAACTGCTGATGCATATGGAACTTTAGACATATAATCCATGTCTTCTTGGGTCTTTAGGCACATCTCCTTACTAAGTTTGAAATGGCTAGCAAAAGGTGTACTAACTGGTTTTGCATTGTGCATATTAAATCTTTTCAACACCTTTTCTATGTACTCATTCTGAGACAGTGTTAATTTGCGATTTTTCCTGTCTCTAATTATCCTCATACCAAGGATTTGTTTTGCAGCTCCCAAATCCTTCATTGCAAATGAATTTGCCAATTTTCTTTTGAGCACATTTATTTCCTGCATGTTAGATCCTGCAACAAGCATGTCATCTACATACAATAACAATATAATATAGCTGCCATCATTTTTCCTTTTTAGATAAACACAATGATGAGAGTGACATCTAGTATAACCTTGTTCAGACATAAACTTGTCAAATTTTAGATACCACTGCCTTGGAGCCTGTTTTAAGCCATACAAGCTCTTCTTTAACCTGCACACCAATTTTTCTTTCCCTTTGACCTCATATCCTTCTGGTTGCTTCATGTATATCTCTTCCTCCAAATCTCCATGGAGAAATGATGTCTTTACATCTAACTGTTCAAGATGTAAATCTTCCGCTACTATAAGACTTAAGATAGTTCTGATTGAAGTCATCTTAACAACAGGAGAAAATATTTCATCAAAATCAATACCTTTCTTCTGTGCAAACCCCTTCACCACAAGTCTAGCTTTGTACCTCTATTTTCCTCCATCTTCTTCCTTCAGCCTGTAAACCCATTTATTTTGCAATGTAGTTTTACCTCCAAGCAACCCGACTAAGTCCCAAGTTTGGTTATGCATTAAGGAGTCCATCTTTTCTTCCATGGCTAGCTCCCACTTCTTCATGCTTTCAACCTGCATTTCTTCTTCATAACATTCAGGTTCACCAGAATCAGTCATCAATAAATAATATAATGAAGGAGAGTATTGTTCAGGGGGTCTACTTATCCTGGTATATCTTCTAACACCACTTTCAGGTGTTTGAGGTGCCTGTTGTTGTTGTGGTGGTTGTTGCTGCTGTGGTTGTTGATTATTATCATTTTCAGGCACCTTTGCTTTTTCAGTTATCTCATCAGGAACCATGTATTCCTTGCTTTCTTTTTCCTGTTTCTTTTCCTGCAACTGATTCTTATACAAGACCTTTTCATTGAATATTACATCTCTGATCCTAATGATTTTGTGTTTTTCATAATCATATAAGCGATAACCAAAATCATTAGCACCATCTCCAATAAAGGTAAATTTATTTGATTTTTCCTCAAGCTTTGTTCTATTTTATTTATTAATATGGACAAAGGCCTCACAACCAAATGGCTTTAAAAAAGAGTAGTTTACCTTTTTACCTGTCCATGCTTCCTCTAGAATACCACCATCTAAGGAACTTGAAGGCCCTCTGTTTATTAGATAAACAATAGTATCTACAACATCTACCCAAAATTGTAAAGGCAATCCTACATGCAATCTCATGCACCTTGCACGCTCCATGATTGTTCTGTTCATCCTTTCTGACACACCATTTTCTTGTGGTGTTCTTGGAACTGTCTTATCTCTACGAATTCCATGCTCTGAACAGTACCTATCAAACTCTTTGCTGCAATATTCACCTCCATTGTCTGATCTGAGACACTTTAACTTCTTTCCTGTCTCAATTTCAACCAAAGCTTTCCATTTCTTGAAAGTATCAAATACATCAGATTTATTTTGAATACAATAAATCCAATTTTTTCTAGTTGCATCATCAATAAATGTAACATAATAGCGAGAGCCACCGAGAGATGATACCTAAGCAGGTCCCCATACATCTGTATGCACAAGCTCCAATTTTTCGCTCTTCTTTTCTTTCCCAATTCTGAGAAATTTGACTCTCTTTTGTTTTCCATAAATGCAATTTTCACAGAAATCCAAATCAACATTCTTCAAACTTGGCAACAAATTTCTTGAGTGAAGAATCTTCATCCCCTTCTCACTCATGTGTCCGAGCCTATGATGCCATAATGCTGCATCTGCTCCTTTGGAAGTTAAAGCATTAACAGAGTTAGAAATACCATTGCATAAATACAATGTACCAACCTTTTCGCCTTTTGCTATTACCGGGGCTCCTTTGGTGACCTTCCAAGTTTTATCTGTGAAAGTTGTCACACAACCTTCACTGCCTAACTGCCCTGTTGAAATCAGATTTTTCTTCAGATCTGGAACATGCCTTACCTCCTTTAGTAGCCATTGGTTTCCATTCTGTTGTTTTACAAGAACTTTACCCATTCCAACAATTTTACAGGGTTTATCATCACCCGAACGAACTTGTCCAAAATCTCCTTGAACATAGTCATGAAAATATTTCTTATCAGGTGTGGCATGGAATGAAGCCCCTGAATCTACAACCCAAGAATCAGTAACATTTTAGAAAGAAAGAATCAAAGCATCTTATAACACATCACCTGTCACATTTGCTTCATGATTGTTTTCTTGTTGTGCATCTCCTTCTTTTCCCTTCCGAGATCTACAGTCTTTCTTTAGGTGTCCTTTCTTTCTACATTTCCAGCACACTATCCCCGATCTGGACTTGGATCTGCCTTTTCTTGATTTACTGCGATATCCCGAGCTCTTTCCTCTTTCCATTCTCCTTCCCCTAGACTCTACACTCAAAGCATTACCCGATGTCTCACCGGAGCTTTTCCGCCGCATTTCCTCGCTAAGGATAGCACCGACAACATCATCAAAATTTAAAGTACTAGATCCAGATACAGAGTTAATAATGGCCATTACTAAACCATTCCAACTCTCTGGCAATGAGCACAAGAATAACAGAGCTCTAACTTCATCATCAAAGTTTACCCCTACAGAACTTAACTGACTGGTAACTGTATTAAAATATTTTAAATGGTCTGCAACAGATCCACCTTCCGACATCTTCATATTAAATAATCGTTTCATAAGAAATACCTTTTTTGAGGCCGAGGGTTTTTCTATAGTTTCGCCAACGTCTGCATCAAACCCTCTGTTGTTGTTTCCTTCGAAATGTTGAAGGCGACTAACGCTGCAAGGCACATCCGTACTGTTCTGAGTGCCTTTCTATCGAGAATGTTCCATTCTGCGTCTGTCATGGCTGCCGAATTCTTTGATTTTCTGCTCAATGGTAGGTATAGATATTTCTGATACAGATAATATTCCATCTGCATCTTCCACAACGGGAAGTTTTGGCCGTTAAATTTCTCGACCCTAAACTTAGCATCTTCCGCCATTGCTCCCACTCAAACCAGGAACCCTTCTTTCGTGTGATTTTATCAGCCAAATATACCTTCGGCTCTGATACCAGTTGTTATAAAATTAAATATTACAGAGCAATGCAACACATAAAATATGCGGAAAATACAAGCACACAAAACACATACAACTAGAGAGACACAGATATACGTGGTTCACCCAGTTTGGGCTACGCCCACCTCGAACAGCCAGTCCTTCCTTTCTATTATCCAGCAAAAATGAAGAGACAAAACCTACAACAAATTCGATGTAATATCCTCTGTTCTCTCTCACAGTCTCCCTATTTGTTTCCTGCTCAGAGAATACACATGTCATTACACAGCCGCAATACAATACCCTCATAAAAGTGAGGGGTTGCCTTCTAGGGAAAAAAAACTTAAACTAAACATAACTTCTACCGTCAGATCATCCACCTAATGAATAGCCCATATTGACTAGAAATTACTATAATTTTACAAGGCAAATTTACATCTATTTTTGGCTTTGGGGGCACTGCCCCCGAAACCCCCGTCGGGGGACCGCTGGCCCTCAGACCCCGCGAGGGGGACAAGTCCCCCCTGCACCCCCCCGCGTGCAAGGGTGTAAAATTTTCCTGGGGTATACATCCAGCTAAACACAAGGATCTCCGAATCAGGAAGAAAATCAGGCTCCACACCCAACAGTCCTCCCCTCCCAAATGTTGCTTGTCCTCAAGCAACTGCAAGGATAAGACTGAAGAGCATCCTCTTCTCCCCTGTAGCAACCTCATAAGATGGAATCCTTCAAAGTTCAAGGTGCTACATCATCATAATATCTCCAAGTTTCCCCTCCCTAGTGTGTAAGCTATCTAAATAGCTGACATTATGTGACAGTAGAACATCCATGGGAGCAACAATGGGCTGTTTGAAGATCCTCTTGGAGCATGAGGGCTGATATAGATTGGGATTGTAGAAATTTGAATAACTGATATATTATCCATCGAGATTCTCCTGATCACGCACTATTTTATCTTCATGCACAATATAGAATCTCTTCTACCATTGATCATCACATGCGGAAATAAAATCAATTGCATGCACTCATTAAAGCCATAAAAATTCACACATATGAACACAGTATTTCATGGGAAAGCTTAAAGTTGAAAACCCCCAACTATCTGTAGATTATATATTTCATAGAGATCATGTAACAATCATTATACAAAACTCCTCACAGGCTCTCAATATAATCTCCACTTGCTACACACTAATCAGGCCCGATCTTGAAAATCCCATGCACCGATCTTTGCCAGCCTTTAGCCTACCTCTACTGCACAATCCCTGCTGAAGAATGCCTCTTGATGAGAATTAATTACCCGAGCCTTTCTCACACAGTATTTATAGGCATCTCTACTGAGTGTTGGATGCAAAACATGCATCACTTATAGTCACAACTGATAGTCACACTTGCCCTTTCACCTATCTCTGCACTGGTCTCCACTGAAAATGTCCATACACTGAAGTTAACTGATGTTTTCTTTAGTTTATTAATGAGTTTATAATTATTGAATTAATTAATAATTAATTCACACCACTCTCACTAATTGTATCAATTAGTTAAACTAGATACAAATAGCTCAACTATGTTTAGATTAGTTAAACTGAACACAACTCCATTAACTCCCTCAATTAACTCCACCAAACTTTGTCACATGAGTTCTAACTAAAGTATCCATGCAATAGCTCCACTTAACCCTCAGGAATAGTGTAATTCCTTCTGTCAGCTCCCGTGCAACATCTGTGCACTTAACTAAAGTGCTCCAAGAGAATAAGATAATATTTAGAGTCCAAATATTATTAAGAGCTAATAATATTCGACATATCTATTTTTAGACTGGCAATCTAAAAATAGATTCTGCCCAATATGTCTAAAAATAGAAGTCCATCTATTTTTCCAACTTGACCAACCATCCACAAATAGCATCTCGCAACTCATAGAATATGATCCATATGTCTAAAAATAGACTTTGCGACAAAAATCACCTGTGTGGCCCCCGCCTAGTTTAGGTGATCACATTCCAACTAGGATCAGGAATGATGTTTTAGGATGCCTCCTCCACTGTTTCTTGTTGCAATCTTCAACAGGAACTCATCATCCCCATTTGAATATCTCCTCCCCAATCTATCAACCAAACAAAATGAGCCACCCTCCAAAATGGTAACTCATGCAAATCATCCTCCACCTGAAGCTTCGGAAAAGTAGGTGGGCTGGAATTTTGGACATGGTAGACGTAGTAGCCTACCCCAGGCTGCTTTCCTCTCTACTTAAGATTAGTGTAGAGAATTTTCTGATCTTGGGCTGCAATGATGTTGCCCTCCCATGGCAAGAAGGAAACTAGACCTCCAAAGGTCCCTCTCCCAGCATTGTGCATCAAGCTAGCCCAAACCATCTCTTTCATGATGGACAAGAAATTACCACCATATGGCATCCCATCCATCTCATGGCCCTCCTCATTAAGAAACAAAGATGTTGCTGTAGAGGCCATGTCTCCTCCCATGCTCCCCTTAGAGCATGCAATGAAGAAAGTGTGGGGATGCTCCTCCCCCAAGAACACACCCACTCCATGTGTTCCTCCTCCAATCATGCTCATCATATAGGCAAGGACAATATCAAAAAATAGGACCACGAATAGCAGCATACTGAGAGAAGGACTAAAGGTTTCATGTGTTGCTAGAAGGTACCAACAGTCTCTCAAGTGGTCACAACGCAGTCTTCCCCATTGCAGCTTCAGACAACGGTATGGAAAGTTGTCTCTTGAAAAATGGCTTGCTGTATACGTCATCACACCCACCAGTAAATAGTAGATGGCTGGATATGTCAATTTAGCACACAAGAAGTAGCCAAATACTTGCCCCAGATCATACAGTAGATGGCTATCTCCATCATGATAGCTGGCCAAAAATAGACCATGGAGCCTAAAGAGGAATTTGCCCCTTTGGAGAGCAATGCATTGCAAGAAAATGGTAAGAGTATACAAATATTGTGTTGAAAAATCAATAAGTGAAAAAATAGAATTCTTACCATGTGATGGAAGCAAGATGGTGACAAGATACATAGATGAATCCTCCATAGTGGTATGGCATTCCAATATGAAGAGAATGAATCACATGCTCCATGAAAATCCTCCTTATTATGCTTGGACATCCAAGTCAAGGAGAGCATACCCCAATAACCAATGAGTCCATCCACCACTCTACCAATCTCACCTCCTTTATGCCCATCAAGTGCATCAAATATGAAGTGATCCTGGGAACACTCCATCAATAAGCTCATGCTCCAAAGTGATAGCGCTGTTGGCCTATGCAAATAGGCTCCTTCCAACTCATAAATCCAATCTCTGACATGTCCAATGTCAAAGACTCCTCCCATTGCAACATCATGCAAAATGTGAGAGAAACTCTGTCCTTGCTCTCTCTCAACCCTCCAAAGAAACAAATGTCTTTTCTGCCCCGACATTCCTCCATCATATAACCCATGTGATGAAAATATCACATCATCATAATGCTTCCACACTCCCTGCCATATGATGCAAGTACCCTGCCAAGTACTCTCCTCCCACATACCCTTGGGAAAAGGATATGTCTCATGATGGCCAAACTCTCTCAAGAGTAGCCAACACAGTTTTTCCTCCTGCTGCCTAGTATCATAGAGTTGCAAGTAACTCTCCAACTTCTTGCTCTCTATCCACACCCATTTGTCGACCGATGAATGCCTTCTAACCTCCTCCATCCTGGTATTCCTCCAAAAGAGACTACCATCCTCCCATATCAGATTTTTCTCCTTGCATTCCATGGGATGTTGAAATGCAACTTCTTGGAGACCTCCTAGAGAATATCTCTCACCGATGATCATCTTGAACCCATAAGGATCCAAAGGGGCTGAAAGCAAAGCCTCTTTACTGCTACCTCTTGACAGCACTGTAATCCTCCTCCAGGGTGTTTTGGCTATCTCATGTCTCAACTCCCGGATGAACATTTGGTTTTGCATGACTTTGTTTGGAGCAAAGTTCAATCCATCCTCCAGGTTCATGATTCTCTTCAAAAGATCACACCTCCTCCTTAAGGGTTGTGTGCAAATCAACAGGGGTCTATGCGAATGATGGTTCATTTGCTCCTTGAACCATTCAAGCTTGCACAACGCAGTGAAATATTGCTGCTCTTCCTTGGAAACAATGTTTGATCTTGGGCCATATAAGGACATATTTCCGCCATTATTAGAAAGATTTTCTGCAGTAAGTAAAAATGAAAATCTTCCCATACCTTGGTGAGATGTGGGAACTTATTGTAGAGCTGCAAAGGCTCCTTCCTCCAATGTAATAGCTGCTCCAATTGCTGGTGTAGAAGGCTGCTATCTCAATGCTATGACAACGTTTGTACTTGCCTCCTCCCATGGTGGTGTGGGCCTACTCTCCTCTGATCTCTCTTCATCAAAGGTTCTGATCAGCTCTTGAGTGAACTCAGAAAGAGAAGTCACTCTTGTTGGCTTCACCCTCCAGGTGCAGCGCTGCAACTTTTGCTGCCTCCCTCTCTATCACTGGATGAAGTAGGAAGAATGCCTCAAGCTTCCTTGCCCAAGCTATTGTTGTAGTTGACCCATAAAATTTAGACAATAGGAATCTATTGCCTTTAATCTCTCCTTTTCTGCAAGGTCTCTTCTCTTCTCTCCGTTGCACAAACTGAGGAAATCTAGGGTCTCTTTGAAAGCCCTAGGTTGGCACTTGTATTCTGCTAGATATCCACTCAGGATTTCATGCTCTAAATGGTCTCCTTGGTCTCCACTCCCTCTAAGAGAATAGGATGTGCATGCATCTTCTTCTGCTTCTTGAAACCTTCTAGAGGTCTCACTGCAGCTCTCTCCTCCTTGAAACCCTCTTGGAGTTTCAATGCATTTCTCTTCTTCTTTCTTCTTGGATCTGAAAATGGATGAGAGTAAGCTCATCCTCTCCATCATTTTGTTCTCCTCTTCTTCTTATCTTCTGATTGGATATGAAATCCATAGGCTGAGCCAAGATGGCAGCTCCGATACCACTGTAATGTCCCAAATTGGGAATAGCTACACTATTGGGAATAATATGAGTTATTACCAATGTGGAGCTTCAACAAATCATGAGCTTGGAAATGTAGAGTAGCTCAATAGATGTAAAATAAAATCACACCAGCAGATGATAGAACCTCAACAACAAGATGGCCTATATTCTCTTTCCCGGGTGGGGAAATGCAGCAATACAGAGCATAAAATAGCTATCTTCAGAAAAAAAAACGCTATACAAGTGAGAAATGGGACTTGGATCCCTTAGAAGACATGATATAAAACTTACATGCATAATTTGAGGTGAAAAAAATCACTCTAACTCATATAAACAGATCTCCCAAATCTATGCATTTAAAATAAGCCCAAAACCCCATAATCTAGCTCATGCAGCAACTACTGAAGCAAGGAATCCATTATTCTAATGAGGGTTTCTACAGAAAATGAAGAAATATTTCTGGTATTCAACTTATATTAATCACACAGCAAATAAATGGAGGTTTAATCACTTATATAGTAGAGACAAGGCTCCCGACAAGGTTTCCGACAAAATGCATGAATAAAAAGCAACACTACAGAAAATAACATAGTTGCTGCAACTCTGTATTAATCCTGGCTGAATAAATCATACAATGAATGAATAATACAGAAACATGGCCAAAGGCCTCTCTAATAAAACTCTCGGAGGGTAATGGGCACGTCCTCCTCAAGAAATAGCATAAAATCAAAGGGTGCAGCTGTGCTGCTGCTGCCCCTACATGAAGGATGCATTTTTCTGAAGCAGACTGCGCTGTGGCTGAATGTGGATGAATGGCCCCAAGAAAAATGCTGAAATGAAGCTCAAATCACTCCCCTTTGATCCCTTAAGCAAGCTGATATAAAGAGAGGATGGAATTCCCGCACATGAATTCCTTGCACTAAGCAGTGCAGCAACTCTGGCTAAACTGCTGAAGTATGCAAGTGGTCTCAAGACCAAAATAGCTGAATACATGAATGAATTTCCTTTTATGGTATGCCTTCCTTTTATCTTTGGTGAGCCTCCTCACCCCGGACCCCACACAATGTTGAGGTGACTTCTTCATGAAGCTTCCTCTTTCAAAACTGTGCTGCCTTAGCTAGCTTCCCTCCTCTTTGTGACAACGCTGTTGACTTGGTCAACTAGAACCAATCCACCCGCAATGCCTCTGTTCACACCAAGGGATCTTCAATCCGGTTCTCATATGTTTGTCTAGGCTGATCCTTGTTCACATTGAGCTAGTTTACTTGAGTGTTTCCTTCCTCCTCAAGAATGTATGTTGACTTAGTCAAAATTGACTATGTCCCCATCTAATTTGTCCTTGTTCACACTTGGAAGTATAAAACCAACTCCTAAGGTGATCTCCTTCCTTACTAAGGTGGAATTTATTCATAATTTTATTGTTCATGGGCCTCCTTACCCATTTATTCCTCTCCTAGGTGAAAGTAGCAAAATATAATATTCCAAATTGCTTTGTGCAAATTTTGGAATATTACACACGTAGATCCAAACACTACACCAAAAGCTCGAACTGTTAGTGAGGGCGGCATCCCAGGGTGTTAAGGGTGGGCTTAACCCCACTGGAGCATCTGAGGGCGGGGGCCCTTGCGCAACACCCCTCATTACACAGACCCAGACACGTGGTTGCGGGACCTACCCGCACACGGGATATTACAACCCACCACGCTCCACGAGTCTCGACCTCAAGACCTTGGCTTTGATACCACGTAGATCCAACCACTACACCAAAATCTTGAACTGTTAGTGAGGGCAACATCCCAGGGTTTTAAGGGTGGGCCTAACCCCACCGGAGCATCTGAGGGCGAGGGCCCTTGCGCAGCACCCCTCATTACATAGACCCGGACACGTGGCCGCGGGCCCTACCCGCACACGGGATATTACAGTCAACCTAGGGCTTCGTAAGCTTCGAGGCGTAGCCCAAGAAATTCCAAGAATAATGGTATAAAATTTCTGCTAAATTTACTTCTATCTTCTTGATTACACTTGGAGAATTGAAAGAGTGAAAGAAAATGACACCAAGGAAATTCTGGTACTAGAATCAGAAAAAAGAAGCACTTGAAAGAATTAAATGAAAATAACTTGAATGAACAGAAAGAAATCCTGGTAAATTAAAACATAAATCAGATCTATATGGTTGAATGACAGTACAATAAAAGAAAGGGAGGATAATGAAATTGCTAGTTATATTTGTCTCTGTTATAAGTATTATGTTCTTGGACTAGACCAACGTTCCTGCACTGCAATAACGTTCCTATACTCGAACAAAGTTACTATACTGGAATGATATTCTTGCACCAAAGCGTTGTTCCTGTACATGTATTTTAGTTCCTGCACTATAGATTATTACTATTCCCAACCACTTGTATCAAATTTAAAGAGAGATAACTGTAAATCAATTAAAGATAAATAAGAGCAAGGCATGAAATCGTAAATGAATCATTCAAAGTAACATAATTTTCAATATTCATTCATTAATAAATATAGACATTGAAAGAATTGAAAGATAATTCTGTCACAATAGAGTTTCCGAAGAGGTAAACATTTTAATTTGAGAGACAAAGCATCCCTAAGAATGCTATCACTATATGAACAAGATTTATATCCTTTTAAGGCAGATGTCTCAAGTCAAGAATCTCTGCAACAGACCTCAGCTGTTTACACAAGAGAGCTAGTGCAGTTACCATCTCTGTGGTGTAAACAGGGTTTCATCAATACTCAAGAAATGTAAATAAACCGAGAAATCTAATCCCTAGGTGGTACACACTTACTGGGAGTATAAACTCGACCTTAAAAATGAAACACACTGTTACATAACAGAAATAAAACAACTTGCAGAAATGAACTGTTCTCGCTTGATATAAACCTCACTTTGCAAACTGAAACGTATTAAATAAAAAATCGCTCTTGTAGAAAGGGAAATAAATCCTCACAGTGCATAAATGAATGAAAATGAAATACTACAAAATTATTGAATAAATGTAAATGAAATCAAGCTGCCAAACCAGATTTGGTTAACACACAACTGATAAAGAAATTGAAACTTGTATATTTATATGCATAAACGAAATATTCCTTTGCTTTGAATCTGAATATGAAATACTAGCACACTCTTGTAGACAGAGGGAGAACGAGCTGGGTTGGCTGGGCCCTAGCCAACCAGCTCGTTTCCCTTACGAAAGCTGGGAGATCAACACTTAGACAAATCATCCACATCAGATTTGAAACCATAGATTAACAAAATGACATAACTCCTTGTATTAATTTAATAAGTGCAAATATGTATCATGAGTTCCAAGTTCCATCCCAGAGGTAGGTGATACAAAATGACATTAAAAAATTCTCCAAAGTATTGCTAACTGATCTATCCTAGAAACCCTATTAAATACAATACTCGGCTTTATGGCCGCAACAGAAAAGAAACAAGAAATGTAACCATTAGGGGATTTTTGAGGTCTAAAATGAGTCTCCTAATGAAATAATAAAATAATAGTTAAACCAATAAAATAATATTTATGAATTTGCAATTCACTTTTTGCACCACAATCCATGTAACGATAGTTAAATTCAATTCAAAAGTTGTACCAAAATAAAATTAATAAAAAAATTGTATTGATGTGACTATAAATAAGAATGAGTTTTTCAAGAAAAAATCATTATCATTGAACAACTAATGCATTTGTCCTTTGCACTTAAATAACTTAAAATAAAATATAAATATAAATTAATAAATTCTTAATTATATTAATTAAAATTGTATAATAACATGTAATTAATATACTATATAAAAATAATATAATATAATAAGTGTAATATATTATTTTATGTATGAATTTTATATTACATATTAAATTGATTTGATTTATAACATAAGAAGAAAAATATATAATATAAAAATGAATATAATATATATTTATAACATTTATATTATTTTTCGTAATATTATACATAATAATATATAATATTAATATAATAATAAAGAAATGACTTGAATTGTATTTAAAATTAAAGAAAAAAAGTATTGAAATAGATTTAATTTAGATCTGTAAGTATAATATAAGATTTATATATATTGAAATTTGGTTTTTTTTTTTGCCCCAAACTATGTTGAACTTAATATAATATTTTTGAACATACAAAACTAATATAACTTTTTTCATCATACAAAACTAATATGTTTTTTTTTTTAATTATTATATTTTTTTATTGTTATAAATATTATATTAATATTATTTATAGATTTGATTTATCTTAAAATTATAAGGTTACATTTTTATTTAATTTGATTTCATACGAATAATATATATGTATAGGTATTAACTTATAATTAATTTGAAATTGTAATATTAAATAAAATGAGATGAATATATTATTTAAAACTAAATATATGAAAATATACAAATATAATATTTATTGAAAAGTGTGTAAAGACATGAAGATTGTGTAGGGATATGCATTGTTTCTTTCAAGAAATATGAAATGACAATTATAATATTTTATTCAAAAAGTTTGAAATGACATTAATTATGAGTACTTTACTTTATGACTTTAAAAGTACTTAGAGTACTACCGTGGTTAACCATGAATTTTTATCCACTATTGAGAATGTGACAAGTAAGTACTTTTAACTTCAGCAATGCCACCTCAACCATTAGGGATGATGTCATCAAATAAAATGTGATTGGTTCTCATAAAGTGAATTTTGATTGTACATTTTCCTTAGGAGGCCCATTTTAGACCTCAAAATTCGCCTAATGTGTAGGCTCTCGGCTGTTAGTATATGCTAAATTGGGGCGTTGGTCAAAACCCCAACCTTCTTCTTCTCGCGTTCTCCTCAACGCTCCGAGACTAATAAAGGCGTGAAACAAGTGTAAAACTGGTTTTTCACCAAGGGGTGCAGGATGGTCAATGAGTTGTTGTGATTATTCTTAGTAGTATCGCTGACTATCCCGTGAGTGCAGGAATAACAGACAATACCAGAATATTCCTGCACCAACCATATTTATAATAATTAGCAGTTTTATTTTTCCATGCTCTTCAGGAAAGAAGTAGATAACTTACAAAGAAAAAATAAACCATTTAAACCCTTTTTAATTAATAATTAAGCTTGTGTAACCTATGATTTCAAAGCCATGAAGGAGTGCAGGAATGGGTGTAGGGGTTAGGTTCCACTTGTAAAACAAAGGGTTTGGATAATGTTGTTAGGGTGGAATTAGGGGTAAAAATAGGAAAATTTTGGTAACCAACATCCCCCCAACCTCAACTTATTGTGTGTCCTCACACAACCTTGACTAACCTTCTGCAAAAAACAAAATGGAAGACTTCCTCTAATCTTGAATTCGAATGTTAATTCTTGTCCATCGTTGTCTTGATTTTCCACTGCGAGCTCTCTTAAGACGTTTCATCACCTTCTTGAGGTGAATGCTGCACTTAGATGCGTGGAATTTTCAAATTTTCTCCTGCCGTTTCTTTTCTTGCACTACTTTCATCAATTCTGCAGTCCTATTCTTCTCAGTCTAGTTTAGCACTTCAAGCTTAAAGATATGTTGTTTTGATTTTTCTATTTGACTGTGCATGTGAAAAACATGGTCTTCTTTCTTGGTTTCTTCATGCATTGGGATTCCTTAAACAACTAATTCAAAACAAATACCAACACCATCAGGGGCTTCCTTGCATTGTGTTTCAAGACTATGAGGAATAATATCCTCAATCTTTCCTACCGTTGGCTCCTTAACTGGACTTGTATCTTGTGTATCGACTATCTTTATTTTCTTGGTTCTTTTAATCAAAGTTGCCAAAGGGATATCATATTCCTCTTCCACATAACCTATACTGAACACTGAACCATATTTGACATTTTCTAAAAGAGAAAGGTTGTCTCTTATTGGCGAATTAGGAGTAGGGTTCTGTGCATGAGATTCTGTATAAGGGGAACATTCCTCAAAATCATCAATATTTATTAGGGTGGATGATGTAGCAGGATCTCCCTTTGAGGAGGCACATCGTTTCTTCAGAGAACTCTTGGTCAATATTTTCAAGGTACCAGGGGTCTCGTTCATGGGTTTTTTCTCCTTATCGGGTGTCAACTTCCTGGACTGGGGTTTCTTGGTTTTTTTCTTCCTGGTTTTACCAGTCCTCGGGGTGAAAACTTCCCCTTTCTACCGGACTCTACCTTACTAATTTTCTTGCCTCTATTTAATTTATTCACAGTTCCTCCTTGAAATGCTTTCAAAAAATCCTCCCATGTCATTCCTTTTCCCTCTAATTATTTCTTAATTAACATCATAATCAAGCCATAATGATATAACTTAAGCCAGACTTGATTTCCATGAATCTTGTGTATAGATTTAGACATCTTCTCGGCCATGATTTTTAACAATAAATGAGGGAATTTAATTGAGTTACTTGATTCAAAATGAAGCAAAAGGAGGATATGGTACATGTAAGTTAGCGAATACCTCCCTTCATAGGTGAGGAATTTCTACAGAAAGTATAGCAAGTGCTTCCATTTGTCCACCATGGCGTTCCTTGGAAGCCCAATTTTCCAGTCTACCTTCTGATCTTGGTTTAACAAAACCGGTGCCAAGCTCCTTTCTCAACCTCCCCTTTCTTGAACCAAATTTCTACTGTAACTACTAATCCCATGGCTTGGGAGAGGGATTTTTCTATCACCCACAATTCCAAGAACCCAACTCTAGCTGCATCCCCATCGAATGTGCGAGCAAATTCAAGTGCGACAACGAAGTCATACCCATCAAACCTGAGTAGGAAGGGAAGGAATCTCGACTCCTGTAACAGGGGTAGACTGTCCCTATACTCAACTGTGATTTCCATCTTCTTTACGGACCAGGGTTCAATATGGATAGGTGCCATAATTCCTTAGAGACTACACTGGTTTTTCAGACCTTAAGAGTGCCAAATCAAAAACAGCGGTGATATGTCTTAGAAGGTTTTAACATTTGCAAATTTAAGCTGCATGTACAACGTCCTTCTATTCATATCAGAGATCTTAAACGGTAATGATACCACAATAATTCGGTCTTGGAGAGGCTACGGATTGGGTATGATTTATATGTAAATGGAGTAATGATGATAGGTATAGGCAATGGTTATGGGAAGGATTTTTCAAAAAAACGCAAGGTATTATGTAATATCGGCGCAATACTTAATGATTGATCAGGGGTTAGGAGGCTGTACTTTAATATGAAAGGATTTCACACATATCCCAATCACATCATGACTTCGAATAGGGTATACATAATACTTAGTTTAAGATAAGGTTTAATTTCATTATATCTCTACACTTTTAAAAAAAATCATTCCTATCAAGAAAGGACAAAAATAAAAGTCTAATCACATATATAGTTTCTAAAAACTTATTGCATTCCTTCATTCCAGTTGTGCCTCCATTCATGCTTTTGACGACATTCCTGTACTTAGACCATCCTTTCTGCACTAAACATGTACTCCTGTACTGGGCATATGTTCCTGCACTGCAGTTTGTATTCCTGTACCAAGGAATTCTTCCTGCACTAAGGAATGTTGCAGTTACTATATTGAAATACATGCTCCTATACTCAAAAGTGTTGCGGTATTTTGTAGCAATTTTTCTTACATAATTCATTAAATAATTTATAGGCTGTATCTAAAAGAATTTGCATAATTTCAAAGGAGATTTCTTTGCCAGTTATTGGTGTCATCATGGTATTTTTTTTTTATTTTTTTTATTTTTTTATTTTTTTATTATTTTTTTTATTTTTTATTTATTTTTTATTTTATTTTTATTATTTTTTTATTTATTTATTTTATTTATTTATTTATTTATTTTTTTTTTTTCTGATCAATAAATTCTTTGATAACCATTAGATCTTGCAATTGAGTTTATGAGGGAAGAAAGAAGCAGGAAAAGGGTATGATTTTTTTAAAAGGGAAGGAAACCATCAGGGAAATTTAAGAGTGAGACCAATCGAACAGAGGGACAAAAATTTTTGTATATTGTATGTTGAAAAGAAGAGGGATAAGGAAAACAAATCTCAGGCAAAAAGAGGGGGAAAAACGAAATAGGATGGGAATTTTTTTTTTGAAGAAAGGGAAGAACAATCTTTTAAATAGGAAGAAGAAGAAGAATTTTTACAGGAAAATTACAGAAAGAGAGTAAGAAGAAGGGCATAATTTCACCTCATATTTCTACCAGATAGTGCTAAACCACAAGTAACTATAGCGAGAATTGAGTGTTACTTGCACAAGATCTGCCATGTCAGTTGTACCAAACTTGGTTAAGGGCTTGGTTCCACTAATCATTATGCTGCACCAAAAATTTCACAAAACTGACTTCTTCTGAGTGACAACGATCAATTATGAAGATCAAGCAGTGTTCCCATTTTATTAAAGATTGATACACCTTCCAACATGCTTGTTTTCAGGTTGATCCTTCTGTGATCATGTCAGCAAACTGATTTTCACAACCATAAGTAAAATATTTTTTTTTTCAATTTTTTTGTCATTTTTATTATTTTTATTATTATTATTATTATTATTTATTTATTGGAAAATGAGAGATAAAACTTGTAATAGGTTGGCATGGCCACCTACCATCTTGGGTTCAGATTTCTGCTATACTTGCTGCATACAATCTTTCTTTATGAGAGGTTGAAAATATGCTTTAAGTCTATGTCCATTCATAAAGAATACTGATTCTTTTTTTTTTCTAGCTTTGGTTCACAATCACTGAGTGACCGGTAATCCGATATATCCACCTAAAGGGATCAACCATCGGCTTTAATTTCAGGGCCTAACCCCAAGGGCATCGAGGAGATTTGCACCCGTGACCTTCCAATTGGAAAGTTACTTAGCAACGAGAACTCGACCATTTGAGCTATCCCTTGGGGATAAAGAATATTGATTCTTGTCCATCAATAGTTTTAATTTCTACTGTCCCATTTTCAAAGAATTTAATCACCTCATAAGGTCCCATCCAGCGTGTGTGAAATTTCCATTTAAAATTTTTAAATTTAGAGTCATAAAGGAGTACCCAATCACCTGGTTGGAACTACTTATTTCTAATCAACTTGTCATGCCATTTCTTGCGCTATTGTTGCACTAATAAATTCTGTTGAAAAACATCTCTTCTAAATTCATCTAACTCATTTAGCTGCAATATACGTTGATATTGTGCTTTTGAGAGATCCAGTCCTACTTGGACTACAGTTCAAAAGGTGTTTATTTGGAATTCAATTGGCAACAAGACTTGCTTCCCATACACCAGCTCATAAGGTGTATGACCTGTACTATTCATCTAGGCAGTTTGATAAGCCCATAAAGATTCATGTAACCTGTTGGCCCAATCCTTCCTATGCAGATTTACTATTTTGGTGAGGATGGATTCGATCACCTTATTGGTAGATTCCACCTGGCCATTTGCTTGTGGGTGGTACAACGTTAATTTCTTGTGCCAAATTTTATATTGATCCAAAACACCTTGAACTATATTAGAAACAAAATATGGTCCATTTTCAGTCACATTCTCTCTAGGAACACCAAATATAGTAAAAACTTCAGTAAACAAAAATTCAACAACAACTTTTTCAGTAGCTAAAGAAACAACTTTAGCCTCTACCCATTTTGTCATAAAATCTTTACAAATCAAGATATGATTTCTATTTAAAGTGTTGGATTTATTGTTCCTATCAAATCAATGGATCATTTTTTAAAGGTTTCAATCATAACCTGAGGAAACAAAGGCATTTCATTGGCTTGGACAGGTTGGCCCATTCGTTGACAACTATCACATCGCTTGGCATCCTTAAATAAGGAAGGTAAAAAGTAGCCAGCTCGTAAGATCTTATATGCAGTTCTTTTGTCAGAAAAATGCCCCCCACAAGGTTCATCATGAGTAGATTTCAAAATCTCAAACACTTCTTCCTCTCTTACACATCTATGAAAAGGAGGTCCAGTGTAAAGGAGGTCTCCTTGGATCCAGGAGTATGAAGAGTTTTTTTGGATAATGTTCCGCTTTTGATGAGCATATAAGTGAGGTGGTGTTTTTCCTTTGACTAAATAATTGGCTATGTCAGAAAACCATGGGGAATTTGTTGATAGAGAAAAAATATTTTTGTCAGTGAAATCATCATTTACAATAATTGCTTCACCAGGATTATTTAATCTAGAAAGGTAATCATCCAAAACATTAGATTTTCCTGGTCTATCAATAATAATAACATTAAATTTCTATAATAAAAGTAACCACCTAGTCATTCTTCTACTATTAAATGGTTTATTCATTAAATAATTTATGGTGGAATAATATGTATGTAAAAATACTTCATATCCTGTAATATAGTGTCTGAACTTTTTAATAGGAAAAATCACGACTAAAAACTCTTTTTCAGTTACTGTGTAATTTAATCTAGCATGTGAAAATATTTTAATGATGAAGTAAATACCATAGGATTGTTGGTTTTCTTCTTGTCCTAAAGTTTCCAATAGTAGTATCCGAGGCATTAGAGGAAATATGAAATGGAAGGGACCAATCAGGTCCTCGCAAAACCGGTGCCTGTACTAGTTTTTCCTCAAGTGCCTCAAAAGCTTGATGAAAAGCCGCAGGCCAAGAGAAATCACTATCGTTAACTAGAAATTGAAAAAGTGGGGTAGCTATCCTAGAAAAATGCTCAATGAATCGTCAGTAATAGCCCGCATGTCCTAGGAATCCTCTCACTTCCCTTTGTGTTTTAGGTGGAGGAAGACATACAATAACCTCTATTTTATCTGGGCCTACCTGGATACCTTTGTCAGAGATAAGATGACAAGAAATGCTCCTGCTTTCCACATTAATCTGCATTTTTTATCACTTAAAGCAAGGTGAGATTCTTGGCAACGAAAAAGTAAAATTTTCTAAGTTTTTGAGGGCTCTTGGGAATGAATCACCAAATACTGAAAAGTCATCCATGTAAATTTCCACACACTCATGGTCAACAAAAATAGCCAAAACTTTTCTTTGAAAGGTAGCTAGGGCATTACACAGCCCAAAGGGAAGCACTCGATAAGAGAATGTCCCCCATGGACATGTGAAGGTAGTCTTATCTTGATCCTCAGGTGCGATCTGTATTTGGTTGTAACCGCTAAAGCCATCTAAAAGTGAAAATTACTTTTTACCGGCAAGGGTATCAAGCACCTCATCAATAAAAGGAAGGAGAAAATAGTTCTTGAGAGTGGCTTTGTTTAGTTCTCTGTAATCAATGAAAATGTGCCATATCCCACCTTTTTTCGAGACTATCACTAATGGAGAGACCCACTGGCTGTTAGATATAGGATAAATGAAATCAGTGTTTAAGATTTTTTGTAATTCCTCTTCCATAAATTCTCTTAGCACAGGGTTAATGTACCTTTGGGGTTGTCGAATAGGTCGGGCTCCCTCCTAAATATAAATATGGTGAGTACAAGATTTAGAAGGGATGCCTTTCATGTCCTCATAACTCCATGCAAAGGCATCAAGATGGTATCACAACAAACTCACAAGCTACTCTTGTTGGGATGAATCCAGGTTTGAGTTGATGTGTGAGGATTGTCCTGGACTAATCTCAAAAAGAGTGGTTTCGGGTTTGAGAGTACAAGGAGGTGCTGCTAGAGTCCGTGGTGAAGAAGGTTGAGAATTTTAACTTTATTGAAAATCTAGGCCAAAGATTTTACGAAGTGAGTAAAAATTTGGCATTGTATCTAGAATATTCAAGAAGTCTTGTATCTCACCCTCCTGAGTTAACTCACTATGATGACATATTAATGAAACATATTGAGTCTCCTCATCACTACTATAGTCTAGCCATAAGGTATCTTAAAGCTCTTGTATAGATCTAGCAGGTGATATAAGGTGACTTTCTTCCTATTGTCTCCATGAGAAATGTACATATCACCAGAACAACACCCAATATAAGCATCAATTGTGGCAAGCCATGGTCATCCCAAGATCAAGGGATGTCCTCCAACATGATTCTTTGTCTAAAGCATAATGAAATCTGCGGGGTATTCACAAGAGTCAATTGAAACAACCACATCATCTAACACACCTTATGGCTTGATTTTGGATCTATATGCAAGTTCAAGCAGAGTAGGGATAGGACGAATGGGAACCAAACCAAGTTGATCCATGGTTTTCTTAGTCAAAACATTAATGGCTTCCCCTAGGTCTATTAACACATTAGAGACAAGGATATCACCTATCTGAACATAAACAATCGTGTTTCCAGGATCGATATATTTCTCCATTTGTACGTATCCCGTCATTAACTTGACTTCTCTTCAAACAAATTGAATGGTTTGAGGTTCTACTATTTTCCTTCCTGGCTTCTTAAGATAGAGTTCCCTGATGATTTTCGTATAGATGGGGATCTCTTTGATAGCCTGAAGCAAAGGGACCTTTATAAAAATATTCCTAAGCTGTAAATCTAGACTAGACTTGAGAGTGGGGTTATTCTTCTCCATAACTAGCCTCTCTGGGTAGGGAGGCCGGTTTGAGGAAGATGGAAAAGGTTTCGAAGGTGTGGGGATAGGTTGAATGGTGAGATATCCCTTCGAATGATTAGGATTTTCCTCCTCACATTTCTCCTCAATACTCACCATAGGCTATATTTTTTTTTCTGGTTTTACTACCCTCCTCGATCTCAATTGAAGTTCATTGACCCCAATCGGAATGGTTTGATAAAAGGGTGGAGGAAGCAGTCCCATGGAATGAATCATTTGTACCACCTTATTATTGGGGTTTGGTATCGGTTGAGTAGGAAGTTGGGGTGGTCGAAAAGGTGGAGGTAAAGGTAATGGTGGCATAGGTTGAATTTGCTGAGGTAAGGTTGGAAATGATGGTTGTGACATCATATAAGGTGCACATGTAGGAGGATATGATTGCATGGGTGCAAGATAGGAATACTGAGGATGGGTTGATCCCTTCCATCCTTGTGTACAAGGTTGAGGAGATTTCCCATACGAAAAATTATTCCCATGCTACCAAGGTTGAGAGTGATTTGTATTATGATAGGAATATGGTGGTGCATTATAACCAAAAAAATGGGTTGCATTTTTAGGAACCATACCTGTACCTACCCGAGGCCAAGTTTTTTGCGCTTCCATAGCATGTAATGGCTCATATTTGGATTTCTCTCCTTCAAATGCTGCTTTCAATCTTGGTATAGAAGGGCACTCCTCGGTACTATTTTTTCTTGCACAAATCAAAAATTTATTAGCACCTTTAGCATGGACATGAAATTCTCTTAAAATATTTTTTTTCCTACACTTTGGACAATAAATAAGTAATGACTCTTATTTTTCTACAAGTTTTTGTTGAAATTTCAAAGGGTCTATTTTTTTGCTAACGATGTTCATTATTTCAATTTTCACATTGTCCATTTTATTCTCCAAACCAACGATCATAACATCTGTAGTCCAAGTTTATTATTTTTACTTCGAACTCCTCTACCAGATCTAGATTAGTTCCGTGAGAGCTTACTAAACAAGTCACAAATTTGATCAAAATATTTTTGAGCAATATCCCCTTGTCCTAGCAATTTCAATTTTTTTTTAGCATCATCAGTAAGCCCATGTAAAAAGAAGGTTCTAATAGTACTTGGGATCAAATTTGTGTTTTGACCTTTGGAGGATATATAGAAATCTTTCTAGATAATCTTCCAAGGTCTCATCATCACTTTGTATAATGGTGAATATCTCATCCTGCATTTCTCTAGTTTTGAAATATTCCCAACATTTGAACAAAAAGACTCTCTTCATTTGTTCCCAAGAAGTTGTAGTATTCCCTCCCAACCCCATGAAACAGTGCAAGGCTGAATCCTTTACAGTTGCAGGAAATAAATTTAACTTATGGGCATTTGTGGAGTAATCATAGCTTCTACATAATATATCAAATTCAAATAAGAAAGAATTTGGGTCCTCATGTACCTTACCATGGAAATGAGGAAGAGATGATGGAGGAACTTTCTTCATTTGCACAAATATTTCTATTATGAAACCAGCTCCAAAAACAGAAGAAAAGAGATATCAACACCTTAGAAATAAACCACTTCGAGGGGGCAACCTCCAATACATTACATAAATGAAAAATTCTTGGATGATACAAATAACAAAAGCTCCTTTCTATATATAGGAGTCCATGGGGCCACAATGTAATCCTAGCCGACCTAACGATAATAATGTAAGGGCATAATAATAACAATATGGGGGGTTACAGGGGTACAACAATAACAATAAGGGGGGCTAAACTAACACAATAAGGGACTGCACTAGTAATATAGGGACTGAACATTCCCCTCTCCTTCAAACAAGTGTTGTCCTCAACGCTTGATTATTTCTTGATGCTTTTGTATAAAATTTTCATCCTCCCATGTGGAATCTTCTATAGGAAAGTTCTTCCACTTGTTGAGATACTATAAAATTGATCGTACTTTTCGAGTTATTGTTTTTGTGATTGCTTTAGAATTTCTTTCGACGTGATGTTGATATTCTTGTTGTTTCATTAGATTCTGCACCAAAGTTAGGTTATCCTTTGAGAGTTGGAGAACTTGTTGTTGATGCTTGATGTGATATTACACTAATTTATCATCCATATTAGCTATTATTTGATCCTTCAAACCATCCAACTTAGCCTCCATCTCTGCTTTTAAACCATCTATGTCATCTTTGGTTGCTCTTCGTAAGATCGAAATTTGTTGCACTTGGTACCGTAATTTTGATATCTCATATTGCAATTCTTCCTCTTCATGCATTATAGTATAGCTTTCTGAGGGCTTAATGGGTATGGAATTATTTTTTGGAGGCATTATAGAACCCAATACTGATAAAAATTCTAAAATATGCACTTGGAATCACTTCAAACTGCTTTTTCAAACAAACGTTATGCAATTTTATCAACCAAATACACACCTTTTTCTTTATTTTGAGAAGCTTGATATTTAAACTAAATTATCTATGTGATTTTGGATCCTCAATAACTAAAAATTTTCTCTGAAGTAGCCCTCTAAATCTTCTTTTGAATGCCATAGGTTTGACCTAATTTGGATTCTTGAGGACAAAGTTATGCCCAATCTCCTATGATGACCTAATTATGGACTAATTCAGTAGAGCGAACTTGTATTACTTTCCATGTGTCACTGTTTCCTCCTTCTGCTCTGAAATTGATAGAAAGGAAACTAAAGTCCGTGTACTTGTGGCCAATTTTTACAGAATTCCAATCCGATGCTCAGAGAGAGAGTTATGAATATTTTCCCATGATCACCTCTTTGAGATTAAATTCGGGAGCCTGCAAAAGACCTAACTTCCATAGACCATATATTCGAAAATATTGCGAACGAAGGTCTGAAATTTTTCGAAGCTGTTCCTTAGGATTTCGGCTTCGCACTCTAAAAATTTCAGCTTCTGAACCTTCGTAGAAAAAACATTATAGTGCGAAATGCCACGATGACTTGTTTGGAGCAGCAAAACCCTAGAATCCAAAGCTCTGATATCAAATGTTGTGAAACCAGCTCCAAAAATAGAATAAAAGAGATATCAACGCCTTATAAATAAGCTACTTCAAGGGGGAAACCTCCAATACATTACATGAATGAAAAATTATTGGATGATATAAATGAAAAAACCTCCTTTCTATATATAGGAGTCCATGGGGCCACAATGTAATCCTAGTGTGGCCACAAAGTAATCCTAGCCGACCTAACAATAATAATGTAAGGGAAAAATAATAAAAATATGGGGGTTACAAGGGTACAACAATAACAATAAGGGGGGCTAAAATAACATAATAAGGGACTACACTAGTAATATAGGGACTTAACAATTTCCGGATCCACGATTGGAAATCCAAAGGTGGATTACTCCTCATTTACCTGATTCTCACTAGTCCCCTCAGCATGGTCCTTGTTATCTGCCATTTTAATACCTCCAATCAAACCACTCTCAACAGAATGAGAAGGTTGACTATAGCTAAATTAGTTTGAAGTCCAATAGTTTACTTCTTCCCCTTAGTTAGTTGTGTCACGCCTAAACTATTGTTTCCATAGTCCAAGTAGACATTTCTTGAGTGATGGGTTTGTGTTTGTTTGGACTTTATGCCTGCAAGAGAAGGCTCAATATGAGAATTCTTTTTAGATTTATCAGTGTTTCTCTGGCCCTTATTGGGCTTCGGACCCCTACCCTTTTTAGGCATTCATCTTAAAATAATCAAACCAAAAATGAAGAAACTTAAAAGTACAGGAAAGAAAATATCAAATAAAATGCTGTAAGTAAAAAAAGATTCAACACTAAAAAAGCCCTTCATTCAATAAAAGCACTACATAAAAAGCTTACCCCTACTGTAAAAAAATATGAAAGTTCTTACCAAATCTTTAACGCCTCACTGGAAACTGCGCCAAAATGTTGGGTGGTGGAGTTGTAATTCAACAAACTCTCTCCACACTTAATTGTCAACACAAGGCTTTGTAAGATTCGAGGCATAGCACAGGAAATGCCAAGAATAATGTTATAAAAGTTCTTCTAAATTTACTTCTATATTCCTAATTACACTTGCAGAATAAAAAGAGTAAAAGCAAATGACACCAAGGAAATTATGGTACTGGAATCAGCAGAAAGAAGCACTTGCAAGAATTAAATGAAAAGAACTTGAATGAAAAGAAAGAAATCATGGTAAACTAAAAGAGAAAGCAAATCTATATGGCAGAATGACATTACAGTAAAAGACAAAGAGGATAATGAAACTTCTAGTTATATTTTCCTCTATTATAAGTGTTCTATTCCTAGACTAGATCAACATTCCTGCACAACAACACCGTTCTTGTACTCGAACATAGTTCTTGTACTAGAAAGATATTCCTGCATTGAAGCGTTGTTCCTATACCAATATTTTAGTTCTTGCAATGTAGATTCTTACTATTCCCAACCACTTGTATCAAATTAAAAGAGCGATAATTATAAATAAATTAAAGATAAATCAGAGCAAGGCATAATATCGTAAATGAATCATTCAAAGCAACATAACTCTCAATATTCACTCATTAATAATACAAACATTGCAAGAGTTTAAAGAGAATTCTGTCACAACAGAGTTTCCGAAGAGGTAAATGTTTTAATCAGTGAGACAAAGCATCCCTTAGAATGTTATCACTATATGAACAATATTTATATCCTTTCAAGGCAAATGTCTCAAGTCAAGAGTCTATGCAACAGAACTCAACTGTTTACACAAGAGAGCTGGTACAGGTACCGTGTCTGTGGTGTAAACATGGTTTCATCAATACTCAAAAAATTTAAATAAATTAGCAATCTAATCCCTAAGTGGTACACACTTGTTGGGAGTATAAACTTGAACTTAAAAATGAAACACACTGTTACATAACAGAAATAAAACAAATTTCAAAAATGAACTATTCTAGCTTGAGATAAACCACTTTGTAGACTAAAACGTATTAAATCAAAACCCACTCTTGCAGAAAGGGAAATAAATCCTCACAACGCATAAATGAAAGGAAATGAAATAGTACAACATTCTTGGATAAATGTAAATGAAATCAAACTTCCAAACCTCAGATCCGGTTAACACAGAAGTCATAAAGAAATGGAAATCTGTAAAGTTATATGCCTAAATAAAATATTCCTTTGGTCTGAATATGAATATGAAATACTAGCACACTCTTGTAGACAGAGGGATAACAAGCTGGGTTGGTTGGGCCCTAGCCACCTAGCTCGTTGCCCTTATGAAAGTTGGGAGATAAAACGCTTAAACAACCCATCCACATCAGATCTGAAACCATAGATTAACAAACTAGCATAAATCATTATATTAATTCAATAAGTGCAAATATGTAAGATGAGTTTGAAGTTCCAACCCAAAGGTGGGCGATACAAAATGAAAGTACAAAATTCTCCAAAGTATCACTAACTGATCTATCCTAGAAACCCTATTAAATACAATACTCATCTCTTTGGCCACAACAAAAAAGAAACAAGAAATGTAACTTTAGGCTCTCAGCCATTAGTAGAGGATAAATTGGAGCGTTGGTCAAAACCCTAGTCTTCTTCTTCCCATGTTCTCCTCAATCCTTTGAGCCTAATCAAGGTGTGAAACAAGTACAAAATTGGTTCTTAACGAACGAGTGCATGTCGGTAAATGAGATGTCGTAATTATTCTTAGTAATACTTCCGGTTGTCCTGTGAGTGCAGGATTTGCGGACAGTACTGGAACATTCCTACACCAACTATATTTATAATAATTAGCACTTCTATTTTTCCATACTCTTCAAGAAAGAAGTAGATAAGTTACTATGAAAAAATAAACCATTTAAACTTTTTTAATTAATAATTAAGATTATGTAACCTATGATTTCAAAGCCATGAAGGAGTGCAAGAATGAGTGCAAGGGTTAGGTTCCACTTGTAAAAAAAGGGTTTGCATAGTGTGGTTAGGGTGGAATTAGGGGTAAAAATAGGACAATATTGGCAACCAACAAGGAGTGCCTACTCCTCTCAAAATGTGTGAAAATTTTTGGAGCTATGCTCATGCTTCAATGTAGAATTTTGATGTTAAGGATTGACACTATGTTTATGATTGATGTAATGAATACCATTTTAGTTCAATTTGATATGGTTGTGTCTTCATTTGGTGTTGGATCAAATTTTTTCTCAACTTTCCACATCTCATGCACTTTGGGAAGACCACCTAATGAGTATGGGATGTACTCTAATTATATATATATATATATATATATATATATATATATATATATATATATATATATTTTAATTCTTTTGATTAGAAGCGTTGTTTACATTATTTTATGCTCATTCCATTTGTGTACTTTTGCAAGTCAAGCATTTCATGTCATAGACTCATTTATTTTCAATTTGTTTGCTTTTAAATTAATATATAGTCATGAATGATTTTGATTTGATAATGCACACATTAATAATCTCAATTGATCTCTCACCGCTTTCAGAATAGGTTGCCTTTAAATTTCATAGATTGAATTCAATGCTTTCTTAGTATCGGATTTGTTGCTTTCTAGATTAAATTTACTTTCAAGTCATTAGAATAGATTTAATTTCCCATTGATAATATAGATTTACTTTCATGTCACTAGAATAAATTTGTTTTCATGTCAATAGAGTAATTTTACTTTCATGTAAATTGTCATTTCAATTTTATAGATTAAAATATTTCTTTACAAGTTTTGAATTTGAGACTTTTGAAAAAAAAATGTGGGCACACTCATCTTAGAAATTTTTCATGAATATGTTTTCCATCATTTCAATAGGTTAATTTACTCGTAAATTGAAATTTAATTCCTAACATATATTGTGCAAGTATACTTCACAAGTTCATGAACCACGCGTTTTACAATTTAATGGCAATTAATTTAACTAACGATTAAATTACCCAACAATTTTTATCTTTGAGATTATATGAATTTGCATTGGAAAATGGTATTCTATTGAAACATTGTGATAGCTACTATATGAAGGGAAATGTTCTTTTCGAGTCCAATAACAATAAACTTATTCGCATTATCAAGAAGATCGTTTTCTCTGAATAGAGGAACCGACACTCTTCTTTGGTGAACGCCCTATGGGATGACCAAGTCACGCCTAAGCCATCTATGAATACGTCTTCTTACTTTCTAGTGTATGGAAAAGAAGCCATCCTATCCCCAAACATCTATTATCCTTCACTTCAACTTTCATAAGAATCCCAGGGTAAGCCATGCCTATTGGGTCAAAGTAGGATAAACACCCTTTGCAAGTTACAAGAAGAAAGACAAAAAGCTAAAGAAATTTTTTCCCTCCATCATAATTGTACCAAGAGATGGTTTGACAAGAAGTATGTAGGGAAAAATGAATTCAGTTTGAGTGACCTGGTCTTAAATTTGGACAAAGCCCATGAAGACAAAGGTAAACACACTAAGTTTTAGTCCTTGTGGATAAGACCTTTCACAATGTATGAGAATCTTGGCCAAACACACTTTGTCTCCAATATTTAGACGAGAAGATTGGTTCTCTTCCTATTAATGGAGAAGACTCAAAAAAATATTTTGAATGATGTTCTATGACCATGCCCTACCCTTGTACATAGTCTGTTCTTTGTCATTTATTTATTTAGTCTTGTGTTGTCATTCCTTTTTTTTTATGTGAATAAATTTCGTGTGTGGACATGTTTTTTGGCTTCTGTTAACGCTCGAATTGATCATAAGACTTAAGTAGGCAATCCTGAGGTAACCTCAAACCAATCTTTGGGTTTGGTATCTAGCCCTACTAAATTGGAGAGGGATATCTCGATAGAATCACAGCCAAGAGGGCTGGATAAAAAGGATTTTAGGCTAGCTAGGGAGTACAGGGGGTTTTGATTTTTAATTTAGGGTTAGGTTCACTAAATAGGAATTAGGTCTAGGAGATAGATCAGGGCCAAAAGAATGAAATTATAGCCTTCTTGATGGGGCAAGGTAGGCAAAATTTTTACACATTCAAAGAGTATTAAATGAGATGGAAATATTGGTGAGGAGCTAAGGAAAGCATATAAATGTATTTTCCTTAAATTGAAGAAATTAAACACATTATACTTAATTTTCCAAAACAGAGCATAACTAAATATGAATTTTGTATTTCAAACCTGAAATCAAGTATATTAGAGATGTGAAATGGCTTATGAATTAACTAGAAATTATAACAAATCAATCACAAAGAAGAAACAATGTGTAAATCTCATACCACATGGATCCCAAGAAAATAGCTGTAAACTTCCATTAATGTCCAAGCCAAAATGTTACTTGAGAAATGCAATCTCTTCCACTGATGCCAACCATTACAAAGAATGAAAAAGTAAAACTTATAGAATCAAAACCACTTCCTCTCATCCTTAGGGGTATAATCCATGAGGTGAGGGAGTTGTTGCACCAAAAACTGAAGTGACTGCTAAAGACTAGGAAGAAGAGAGTGACTCATTCCTAACTTTTAGAACAGATACATTTGACCTCAAAGTAATGATTTACCTAATGTATCTACCTTAGGTAAAAGGTAAAACATGATAATTAAAATGGTAACTCCTCATTTACCCAAGTGAAAATTACATCAGAGGTGAAAATTCAAAATTTATTGAAACTAGTCAAACTGTGATTTTTTTTGGTAAACGTGCAACGCCAAGACAAAAAATTTGACCTGTTTTGTGAGCCACTTTTGGAGGCCTTCCCCTTGTCCAAATTGAGCTCATTATAGCTCATTGGAAAGCCTGTACTATCTAATTTCTATATATTCTTTTAATTTTCATAATAGTTTCTATCGGCCCTATCAAAATCATGTTTTCACAAGACTGCTAAACGCGCAGCGCCAAGGCCAAAAAGAGGTAGAAACATGATTTTTTTGATAGTTTTTGGCCATTTTGAGGGACCAGTTCTGCTTCAAATCTCCTGAAACTTTCTAAGATGATGTAATTTTCATTATGAACATGAATATGCTTAACTTTTTCCATTTGGATGGCCCAAAAAAGAGCACAGTGCCAGTGGCACTGCGCGTTTAGCACTATTTCAGCAGGCTAAACTGTCCCAAAAAATAAAAATTTGCACCAAAGTGCCAAAAATGGAATTTATTTTTATAATCATGGTTTGGAGACCTGGAGGGATACCTTAGCAAGAATATTTAGTTTTTCCTTCTCCTTGGACTCGGTCAAGGATCGAATCTTTGCATGTGCACGTTTGAGCTTGGCCCTTGCAATTCTGTTTCTCATGGCATAATGCTTCGCCATCTTCCTCTGAATATCAGTGTCTCTATTTGCCTTCTCTAACAGGCTCCGAAATGAAAATTGGCTCTCTCAAGCCAATATTCTCTATCTCCGTCAATCTCCATGGCAAGCATCTCACTTGGAGTAAGCTGCTCCGCTAATTATGCCTCTTTCTGTATTTCTAGGGCTAAAGCCCTCTTCAACCCAATTTTCCTTAGTCTCTGCCTAGGAAGTTGATCTTCCTCATCATCACTGTAATCACATCTTCCCAAGGCCTCATCCAGCAAAGCCTTGGCCTTTTCGATCTCTGTCTGAGCTCTGATTACCCTGACCTGACTGATGGTCTGTTTTGTTTCCAACTGCTAATTCTCTAGCTCAAGAAAGTTAATTACATTCTTTTCTCTACCAAGATTAGCTTGAAGCTCACTAATCTTTGCATCCTTGCTTTTGATCAATGCATTCGAAATTATAACCTCATCCTCATCATCAAGGTCAATCAACTGAAACTGCTGCTCAGTTTCATGTTTGTCCTCCTCCTCAACAATGATAGGCTTTGTAACCTTTTCATTGCCCTTATCAACCTATTTTGCTGATGAAGAAAGCATGGCCCCTTTCACATCAAGTGAAGCAAACACATGCCCGTGGCTTCTCCGATAGGTCAAAGGAAATGCCTCAATATCATTCATTTTAGTGCCAATTGTCCCAATATCTCTTTTACTGCTTGAGGCTCTGGTATCATGATGTGATGATGAAAGGTTGTGGAAAGGTGATGAAGAAGGCTCAACATGAGGTGAATGGAAGTGGGTGGGTGGAGATGTATGAATAGCGGAATGTAATGGAGGAATGGATTTAGGAGGATGAAATTATGAAGGAACATCCTTCTCATGATGAATAGGTGCGGTAGTGAAAACCTCATTGGCAATGAATGTATCCCATGGAATTTTTTTCTGCTATAGATGATGCATGACCACCATCTTGATGAGTGAATGATGACATAGGCTCTGCATTTGTTGATTTTAATATCTCTTTTGCATAATGTAGGCCATTTTATCAATGCTACGAAAAAGATAATATGGTATGTGTAGCATTCTTACTCTAGTAAAATGCATAAGAAGACGGATATGGTATGAGTAGAGACAGGAAAACCTTCCCTCACAAGTGAAATACTTCATTATTATCCTCATCATGGGTGCATACCTATCAAGAATATGAGAAAAATGGAAGATGGACTTGTTGTGATATTTATACCTAGGTTTGAGGTATGGTTCAAAATAACTCATGTCCAAGTTTGCTTGTTTGAACCACCTCTCTCCCACACTAGGTATCCCTGTAGCAGCTACAATGGCATTGGTAGACATCTCAAAGGTCACCCCGACAAGATTGACTTGTTTTTCATGTAAATTAATGATGAACAGTCTTGTTAACTCTGGGTGTTTTTGGACTTGCTGCACTCTCTCACAAAAGTCAAAACAAACCACATGTTTAAAGCAAGAAACAGTGATAGGAGAAGCCATGAGTTCCTTTGTGGTGATAGGTTCAAATATTTTTATCTTCCCTCCCTTGTGATCATTTCTCCTTGGCATTTGTGCCTCACCAACATTGACACTATCTTCTTCTTTTGACATCTCAAATTCTGTTTTGTGAAAACCCTAGGGTGCAAGTGAAATGAATGAGGGGAAGGAGATGAGATGACTAGCTTTGAAAAATGAAGGGAATGAGTGTGAGTGAAGTGAATGATTGTGAATGAAGGGAATGAATGAAAGGGAATTTTTTTAGGGACAAATAGATGAATTAAAACGCTAAATCAATGTAGTTACCTTGTTTATGACTAATTTTTCTTTTAGGAGGATAAAAAAAAGGTAAAATCAATTATAACAAACTTAAAATTAAGGTTTCTCTTAGGGTTACAGTTAAATTGATTTTAGAATGATCAAATAGCTTTAAAAATGGGTTATGGTATGCACTTACCACTTTAGAAATGCCTGGAGGAATTTTGGAGGAAATTTGAAGTAGATTAGAAATTGTTTGGGCAGCTAGAAGACTTAGGAACCTTCTCTAGATAAGTGCGCAACACCTTCAAAAAACACGTTAAATATTTTGGGAAAGGGCGCTGTGCCAATCTCCAGGCGCACAGCGCCAATGAAAATGTGCAGCGCCAAGGCGGCAACATCTTCTAAACGCGCAGTGCCATTCCTGCACCTTTTTGCATATAACTTTTGGAGGCCTTCCCGGTGTCCAAATTGGGCCCAGGATAGCTCGTTGGAAATATTAGTCTATCTAATTTCCAAATATACCTTTTTTTTTCTGGTTGGAGTTCATTTTTCTGGTCAAAAATTGATTTTCCCAAGACTGCTCAAAATGTGCTAAATGAGGGTGCAGAAATGCAGAGTGCTGGTGCAAGAAACTTTTGGAGGCCTTCATCAACTCCAAATTGAGCTCATGATAGCTCATTGGAAATATATCTATATATAGTTATCATTTGATGCATCAAGAAATTCATTTTGATACTCCATCTATGAGAAAACTTGATTTTACCAAGGTCACTCCAGAAGTGCAGCAAACCTCTTGTAGCACTTGTAAATTTGACATTTCTCCCAAACCATGATACCTGTGTAAAAAATAAAAGAGATTTTTCTTTATTTACCTATTATGAAAAAAATTGTCACTAAATTTTTTCAAATTCATCTCCATTTGGTCAAAAACATAGTTTGAAGCGAAACTGGCCCTATGAGTGGCAAATGGCCTGATTTTTTGGAATGATTTCTTAAAAAATGATGGAGACATGATCTTATGAGTTGGAATGGAATCATACTTAATGATATGACCTACCTTATGGCTACTATTCTCATATGCCTCTTTTTCATAACAAACCCTAGTTCAGTGGGAGAGGAAATTAGGGTTTATTACTTGTGAACAATGATGACTTGGGCACCCTTGGGATAAGACAACTCCTTTTGAAATTTGACCAATTGCTAAAGTAGACACTTTTTGTATTTAAATTTTGATGTGTTGGCATGTGGAACTCTGAATTGAAAGCCTTGGGATACAGAGTACTTATTACATTTGAATTGACATAAAATTACATGAATAAATAAAAATTACATCTTGGAATGAAACTCACACTTGAAATCAAAATACAACTTTGGAAACCATTTTGAAGATGTTAGGTCCCTATATTACTAGTTTAGCCCCTTATTGTTATTAGTGTAGCCCCCTTATTGTTATTATTGTAGCCCCCTCTAACCCCAATATTGTTATTATTATGCCCTTACATTGTTATTGTTAGGTCGGCTAGGATTACATTGTGGCCCCATGGACTCCTATATATAGAAAGGAGGTTTTTTCATTTGTATCATCCAAGAATTTTTCATTCATGTAATGTATTGGAGGTTTACCCTTAAAAGTGTCCTATTTATAAGGCGTTGATATATCTTTTCTTCTATTTTTGGAGCTGGTTTCACAACATTTGGTATCAGAGCTTTGGATTCTAGGGTTTTGCTGCTCCAAACAGGTCATCGTGTAATTTTCACTATAATGTTTTTTCTACGAAGGTTCAGAAGCTGAAATTTTTAGAGTATGAAGCCGAAATCCTGAGGAACATCTTTGAGAAATTTCAGAGCTTGTTTTGCAATTTTTTTGGAGATATGATTTGTGAAAGTTAGGTCTTTTTGCAGGCTCCTCAATTTAACCTAAACAGGTCATCGCGGAATTTTTTCTATATCGTTTTTTCTACGAAGGCTCAAAATATGAAATGTTTAAAGTGTGAAGCCGAAATCCTAAGGAAAATTGTCACAAAATTTTAGATCTTGGTTCGCAATATTTTAGGAGATATGGTCTATGGAAGTTAGGACTTTTTCAGGCTCCCGAATTTCATCTCAAAAAGGTGATCGTGGAAAAATATTCATAACTCTCTCTCTGAGCATCGCATTGGAATTATGTAAAAAGTGGACGCAAGAACACAGAATTTAGTTTGCTATCTATCAATTTTAGAGCCGAAGGAGGAAGAAGTGACACGTGGAAAGTCATACAAGTTCGCTCTACTGAACCAGTCCATAATTAGGTCATCGTAGGAGATTGGGAACAGCTTTGTCTTCAAGAATCCAAATCAGGTCAGACTTGTGGCATTTTAAAGAGGATTCAGAGGGCTACCTCAATACCAAATTTCATATATTGAAGATCTGAAATCGTAGAGATAATTCAGTTTCAATATTGCACTCCTCAAAAGCAAGAAAAAGGTGTGTATTTTTTTTCGAATTACATAAGTCTCGTTTGAAAAAAATTAGTTGGAATTTACTCCAAGGGCATATTTAAGAATAGATATCAGTATTGGGTTCTAAAATGCCCCCTAAAAAGAATTCAACACCATTAATACTTCAGAAGACTCTACTATGACTCATGAAGACGAAGAAACACAACATGAGATATCAAAATTACAAGAGCAAGTGCACCAAATTTCGCTATCACAAAGAGCAACAAAAAATGAATTGGAAGTTTGAAGAAAGGCGTGGAAACTAAGATCGATGGTTTGAAGAAAGGCATGGAAGCTAAGATGAATGGTTTGGAAGCTAAGATGGAAGGCATGGAAGTGGGCATGGAAGCTAAGATCGATGAAAAAATGGAAAACATAAAAGTAGACATCGAAGGTTTCGCAAAGTTGATACAAGAAATGTTTCCTAATGGCAAAAAGATAGTAGAGGAAACTCATGATGAGAACAAAATAAATGTTAATCATGATTTCATAAAATCTAATGTTGGACAAAAGAAGCACCATATTCCAAAGATGGATATGAGGAAGTTTGATGGCAAGGATCCCGTAACATGGATACTACAGATGAAGCAATATTTTGATCTCAATAATGTGCAAAACATACAAAAGGTACACATTGCAACTTTACATTTAGAAAAAAATACATTTGTATGGTATCGATGGCTTTTCTCCCATAAAAAAATTGTCACTTGTTCAATTTTTATGGAGGAAATGATAGCACATTATGAGGATACAAAGAGCAACACCTTCTTTAGCCAATTGATAAATCTCAAACAAAAGGGTTTAGTGGGGGAGCACATTGAGGACTTCCAAAAATTGAATATAAGGGTAACTAATATTCCAGAGGAACACAGGATTGATCTCTTCATAGGTACTTCAAAGGATAACATCCAACATGAAGTTCACGTTTTGGAACCTGATTCATTGGAGAAGGCATTCAGGTTGGAAAGAAAAATTAAATGTAAAATTATGGCAACAAGGAAGCCTACCACTCACTTCTATAGGAGGGAAGTGTTGCTACCCCTAGATTTCCAAAACCTACAAGGGTGACACCACAACAACTAGAAGAAAAAATATCAAAAGGGCTTTGCTACAGTTGTGATAGAAAATACACTAAAGGTCATAAGTGTGCTGAGAAGAAATTATTTTACATAGATTGTGAAGAGGAAGAAGAAAATGAACAAGAAGAGGATATACACCAGGAACCAATCCTAGAAGAGAAGAAATTATTTTGACCATATCGTGTAATGCATTGGCAGGAATTACCACTCCTCAATCTCTCAAGATAGAAGGACATATCAAGAAGAAAAAGGTAATAGTGTTGATTGATTTGGGTAGTACCCATAATTTTATTCATTGTAAGGTAGCCAAGGAATTGACTTGTTTCCTATACCCAGCACCAGAATGTCAAGTGATGGTTGCAAATGGAGGAACTATAAATTGCTCTGGAAAATGCCATAATATCAAGCTAACCATGGGGGAATATGTATTTAATAGTCCAATTCTTTCCATTCCTATGGGAGGTGCTGATGTTGTACTAGGAGTACAATGGCTACAATCTTTGGGGACGGTAGCTTTTAATTTTCAAGAAATTTTCTTGAATTTATTTTCAGAAGGAAAGGAAGTCGAATTACGGGGTATCGCAGGGAGGCTGAGAAAGATAATAAGCTCTAATGTCATGACAAATCTTCTGAAGAAAGAACAACGAGGCGTAATTGCACAATTATGCTCACTAGAAGTTCCAACATCAAAATCATCTATTTCTGCAGATCTCCAAAAAGTCTTGGACAATCATTCCAAGGTGTTTGAAACTCCCAAAGGACTCCTACATATTCGTGATCATGATCATGCTATTCATTTGATTCCAAGAAGTGCTCCTCCAAACATCATGCCTTATAGATATCCTTATGTCCAAAAGAGCGAAATTGAACGTATGATTGCAGAAATGTTAGAGGCTGGTATAATTCAACCTAGTCAAAGTTCCTTCTCTGCTCCAGTAGTATTGGTGCACAAGAAGGATGGATCATGGCACATGTGTCCGGATTATAGGGAGCTCAGTAAGCTCACCATAAAAGATAAATTTCCCATTCTTGTGATTGATGAATTATTGGAAGAATTACATGGAGAAATTTATTTTACCAAGTTGGATCTTCGTTTAGGATATCATCAAATTAGAATGAAGACTGAAGATATTCTGAAAATAGAATTTTGAACTCATGAGGATCATTATGAATTTTTGTTCATGCCATTTGGCCTTACCAATGCACCTTCTGCATTTCAAGGGTTGATGAATTCCATTTTCAAACCCTTAGAAAATTTTTGATAGTATTTTTTGATGATATACTAATCTACAGTAGGTCTTGGAAGGATCATGTTCAACATGTTGACAGGGTGCTCAAACTATTGCAGGAGAAACAATTATATGCAAATTCATCTAAATGTTTCTTTGGAGTACAAGAGGTGGAATATTTGGGTCATATTTTATCTCATGAGGGTGTTAAGGTAGACCCTAACAAAATTAAAGCCATTAAGGAATCGAAAGTCCCCACAACTATAAATAATTTGCGAGGATTTCTCAGTTTAACAGGGTATTATCGCAAGTTTGTTAAGAATTATGGGAGAATAGCAGCACCTCTAACAACATTATTGAAGAAAGATGCATTTTCATGGACTCCTGAAGAAACTAAGGCCTTTGAACATCTTAAAGAGGCAATGTGCCTAGCACCGGTCTTAGCTACGCCGGACTTCACAAAAACCTTTATTGTGGAATGTGATGCCTCAGGAAATGGAATTGGTGCAGTTTTAATGCAGGAAGGAAGACCCATTTCTTTTGAAAGTCGTCCAATCAAAGGAAAGTATTTACAGAAACCTATTTATGAGAAGGAAATGTTAGCAATACTATATGCACTAAAGAAATGGCGAACTTACCTAATGGGAAGACACTTCAAGGTAAAAACTGATCATGATAGTCTTAAACACTTTTTGGAACAAATACTATCTTCAGAAGAGCAGCAAAAATGGGTCACAAAGATGTTGGGTTATGACTTTGAAATAATATACAAAAAAGGGATGCTAAATGTTGTTGCAGATGCACTCTCAAGAAAAAATGAAGAGGTGGAAGCATTGCTTTGTGCCATTTCTATTATCCAACCAGATTGGATAACCGAAGCAAGGGATGAATGGAAGAGGGACGAAGAAGTGTGGACACTCATTCAAAATTTGCAGCAAGATCCTAGTACATCTGATACATTTAGTTGGAAAAATGATTCCTTATGGTACAAAGATCGCTTATATCTTTGTAAGAATTCCCAACTAAAACAAAAGATTCTTTTGGAATTGCACACTTCTCCTTTAGGAGGACACTCAATATTTTTAAAAACTTACCACAGGGTGAAGAAATAATTTTTTTGGGATGGCCTTAAATCTGATATTCAAAAGTTTGTGGCGGAATGATTGGTTTGCCAACAAAATAAAGTTGAGACAATTAAGACCCCAGGTCTTCTACAACCTTTATCCATTCCAAGTCAATGTTGGGAGGAGATTTCAATGGATTTTATCACAGGTTTCATCATGGTGGACCTAAGTCCAAAGGAAAGAGTGTCATCATGGTGGTAATTGATAGAGTTACCAAGTATGCACACTTTTGTGCATTATCTCATCCATTTAAAGCAAGTACAGTTGCTACTACATTTATGGAAACAATTCAAAAGCTACATGGAAACCCAATGGTTATTGTAAGCGACAAAGATCCCATTTTTACTGGAAATTTTTGGACGGAGTTATTTTCTTGTTTGGGTACTCAATTAGCTCATAGCTCATCTTATCATCTTCAATCCGATAGTCAAACTGAGATAGTGAATAAATGTTTGGAAGGATATCTTCATTGTTTTGTATATGATAAACAAACAAAATGGGTCAAGTGGTTACCTCTCGCTGAATGGTGGTATAACACTTCCTTCCATACTGCGGCAAAAATGACCCCATTTATTGCACTTTATAGATATCATCCACTGTCCATCACATCATCTTTAAGAGAAAATTCTAAGGTTCAAGCAGTGGAAGATCACATCAAGCAGCAACAAGAAGTTCTCCAACTCTTAAAGGATAATCTAAATTTGGCACAAAATCAAATGAAACAACAGGTAGATCAACATCGCAGCAAGAGAAGTTTTGATGTAGGAGACTGGGTATTTTTACGACTACAACCATACAAACAAATGTCCCTCAAGCAAGCTAAGAAGGATAATAAATGATCACCAAAGTACTATGGTCCTTACAAGGTATTGCAAAAGATTGGTACTATGGCATACAAATTGGAGCGTCTTGCTTCTTCACGAGTGCATCCAACTTTCCATGTTTCATGCTTAAAGAAGGTTATAAGTGAAAAACTTCCAGTTCAAACAATATTGCCAAAACTTGATGAGGAAGGAAAAATCATATTTGAACTTGAAGCGATCATGGAAACAAGAACTTGACAACTACGAAATCGATCAATTTCAGAGTTTATCATCAAGTGGAAGAACTTACCCACTGAAGATTCTACATAGGAGGATGAGAATTTTATACAGAAGCACCCAGAGCTACTCAAGCATTGAGGACAACACTTTTTTGAAGGAGAGGGGCATGTTAGGTCCCTATATTACTAGTTTAGCCCCTTATTTTTATTAGTGTAGCCCCCTTATTGTTATTATTATAGCCCCCTCTAACCCCAATATTGTTATTATTGTGCCCTTACATTGTTATTGTTAGGTCGACTAGGATTACATTATGGCCCCGCTAGTATTACATTGTGGCCCCATGGACTCCTATATATAGAAAGGAGGTTTTGTCATTTGTATCATCAAAGAATTGTTCATTCATGTAATGTATTTGAGGTTGCCCCCTCGAAGTGGCTTATTTATAAGGCGTTGATATATCTTTTCTTCTATTTTTGGAGTTGAATTCACAACAGAAGATCATCTTTACATGGTAAAGAGAAATTATTGGGATTGCTCTCATACTTTTGTGACCTTATGCAAATGAAATGGTGCATTTTTGGACCTTGAAAGACAAAACCCTAATGACCTAATGAGACTTTGAATAACCTAACTTCCATGAATGAGATTTTGAACTAAAAGACTTCTTGGCGAAAAGAGACTTCCATAGGTGTTGTTATGCCCAAGGAGACATGAGAATGAGTCAATAATGTGAATCTAGGAGGGAGAGTGAAGTTTATTGACAAGGACAACCACTAGTGGAACAATTTTATATCATGACCTAATGGAATGATTGAAAATTAGTTTGAGTGGGACACCTAAAATGCACATGCAAAATTTGTTTTGATCCCTGGTGGAAGTATGAAAATAATGCCACTAACAACTTCATTATGTGTGGCTGAATTTGAACAGAGTCTTGTGAAAATGCAATATTTGGCTAACCTTCAGTCCTTCTTCTCCATTTTTGTTACATTTTTTGGTCAATTATGTTCTAATGGAAAATATGACTCTTGTGTAAGGAAATATTTGTGTTGAACCAAGATATCTGTGTTCACTCTGGAAACCTTACGCCTGCACTTGGTTCTTTATGTTTCAATGTTTTCCATGCTTATCCAATGAATTAGAGAAGGAAAAGGGGAAAATATAAACGAGAAAATAAAAATAAGAGGTCTTTACATGCTTCTATGAAGGAACAACCTCCTCTGCTATCAATAAGTCATGATCCCTATTCTATCCATGAAATGAATATGTGCATATGCACAATCCTATATGAAAATATAAATAAGAGATGAAAGAAGAGAAAGGCTTCCTGCGTCGGGAGGTGAAGCTAGCAACTTTGTCAGGGTATTGTTCAGGATAGCAGAGCAATGTTTGTGTTATTGAAGTGAATTCGTCGGGAAACTATCCAGGCCTGTTGGTAGCAAGGAAACCCTAGAGATGAAAACTATACTCTGAAAATCTAAAGCTCATGAACTAAACTACCCTTCCTTGATTTGAAACATTGTGATATTGCTGGTCTCATGTTTGTGTTTAAACGAGAAAGGAAAAATGGGGCTAAGTTTGTGCATGGAGTAAGTGAGGAAACCAAAGTGACCTAAACGATGAATAACTACTCCATGAAGAACTAGACCCTGCAAAAAATAATCAACTAAGGCAAAGAAGCTGAAATTCTACAAGTTTGTTGCCAAGTGTTGTTGCTACTACAACACCCTCCAAAATTTTGGCTTACATTCAAATTTCAGAGCCCACTTTGACTTTACATTTTTTCGTCATAAACATCAAGTGCCATTGTGTTATGTCCCTATAATAATAGAGTATTCTGCTTATATTTATTGTTAGTGCATCTCCCTATTTTTATTGGTGTGCCCATGTATCCCGCATGTTGTTATTGTCGCGCCCTTACATTATTATTGTTATGTAGGCTCTAATTATATTATGACCTTTTAGACTCCTATATATACCAAGGAGGTCTTATCAATTGTATCATCCAAAGTTTTTTAATTTATGTAATTTAAAGGACGTTTCCTCCTCGAAGAGGAAAATTTTAAAGTCATTTATCTATCTTTTCTTTTGTTGTTTGAGCTGGTTGCATGATCTTTGGATTCTAGGGTTTCGCTTCTTAAAACATGTCATATTGGAATTTATGCTATAAATATTTTTCTGCGAATATTCAAAAGTTGAAATTACAACCACATAGAGCCAAAATATTAGTGAACCTTGTGTACAAATTTTAGATCTTGGTTCTCTATATTTTCGAAGATACGATCCAAGGAAGTTATGGTTTTTGCAAGATCCATAATTCCATCTCAAACATGTGACCTAGGGAAAATCATCATAAATTTCTCTCCGAGCATCATATTTGAATTCGTAAAAAGTGATTCAATGTGGACAGAATGTAGTTTTTTTGGTATCATTTTCAAGGCCGAAGTCTGTGTTAGCCACCTATGAAATTTTTGTCAAGCAAACATGTGGCTAAATTGTTTTATGAGCCTTCAAGAGATACATTTCCCATGAAAATATCTCATCCTTGAAGCCTCTGTGTGTCCATTTCCTTTTTAAAAGATCCTCACTGCTGTTTCCATCCAAAAAGCCTCAATGCCTGTGGAAAATTGTGCTCAGAAAGCCTCCCATTTGCCCTTGTACCTATGAAAATTTCCCCATTATTAATCTTCTTCCCACTCTTAAAATTTCCCCTTTGTTTCCCAAAATCCCCCCAAATCCCCTAAACTATCCATTTCATCCTTCGAAACAAGTGAAAATCCTTCATTTGATTTAAAATCCCCCTTTTTTACCTCTACCGAAAACCTCCTTTTGGCCTTAAAACACTGTCTCTAAGGCTAAAAAACCCATTTTCCTCTTTAAACAGGCTAGCCCCCTTTGGCCTGGCCCCAAAACCATTTCCCCACATGACTCAGGTGCTAAAACCAAGCACTAGCCGTAAAGTTCTTATTGCAATCAGAGAGTTGGAGCGGAGCGCATTTCCTTTGTAAACAGAAAATCTCCGATGCGATAGTGTTTTTGGTCCGTTGGCCTTTGAAGCAACCACCACCATTGATCTGAATAGATCTAATGGTCCGTGTAATGTCTTACCATGCCTGCCTCATTCCTTGGTAAACCCTCCGATGATGATCTCTGCCGTCGATTCACCGTTTAATCCAACGGCCATCGCAATCTTGCATAATCGCTCATCGGAACTTTTTGTTGTGTCACTCTTTGTTCCCTCCAATCATGGTCTAGCGATCCAATCCTGACCATTGAATCCACAAGAACCAACGGTCATGATTGAATCGAGCTCCACCCATTTAACCTCCGTCATCCTCCCCCGATAAAATCTCAGTCGTTTAATCCCCTTAGATCCAATGGTCTCCCTCTATTCCGCCTATTTCACTTGCCCCTATGCCTCCCGCTCCATCTTTTAATCTGAACCGTCCATCCTTCAGATCGACAGTCTGCAGGTCAGTCGCCCCGGTGGCCCCTGTGGTCAATCACCGTACAAAACCATCAGTCTTCATCATACCAATTTTGTATGGAGGGTTGTTTTTCTCGATCGGCAGCGATGAACGTCACCGGCCGACACGTGTCCTCAAGCTGTTTTGAGAACCCTCTCTCATCGTGCGTTAACGATCGACTGCGGGCCCGGCGCAATATGCGCATACACCGTTCGATCTAAGGCTGGCCATCCAACGGTGATCACGCCCCAAAGATGCTCAGGGGATAGCCGAAGCAAACAAGACCCCTGGCCCACAAGCGATCGCCCCTCGACGTGATCACGATCGTCGATCTCCTCTTGAGATCCGATGGTCCAGGTTAGATCGCCCCCACCATTGACCGGGTCCCATCGTATCAACCCATTCCATATGCTTTCATTGCATTTTCATCCGTTCCCTTGGTATTTCATTCAAAGGTCAAATTTTAATGTTTTCATTAAAGTTTGTTACGTTCCATCGAACTTTCACCAGACCATTTTCCCACTGTTTCGCTGCATTGTTCACCATATTCCTGCATTATTCCACCATTCGCCATTCGCATCCACCGTTTTCACCATGCTTCACTGCCATGCTCATAGTCTTCCACAGCGTCTGACCCCATGCACCGGTTTCTTAATGTGTTCGTGTGATGTTGCAGGGTTACAGGTGGTGGGAACTGCCATGGTTCACAGTCACTGTTACAGTCGCATAGAACACAGGGAAGATATTTTTCAGGGACTGAAATTATGGAGAAGAGCCTGGGAAGGTGTTATGACATGATTTTCATTAAAATAATAGAGTTAAACTCTGTAAAACCTTTCCAGAGCCATTAAAGCTCAGATTTCACCGACAGAGACCGTCATGAAGCAGCCAAGAGTATCAATACAGAGTTAAGGAGTTCTAATGCACATTATCGGAGATGTTAAGCCTTAATTCAGTGTTTTAAAGGTAAATTTCTAGACTGAAGACCTCATGAAACACACAGAAAGGCCTAGCGCGCAAAAAACAATATATCAGTGTCACCATCAGTAGAATTTTCTTTCCGGGAAAGGATGAGGTGCCCATACTGCTTTCATTCTATACCGTTCCTAAGAAGATATCCACCCCGAAAACAGTCCTAATGCTAGCCAGAAGCATTTGTTACACAGTATGGTAGACCTAAAGTCATTTATCTACCTTTTGTCTATTCACCGGAGTACTGCAGAGTATTGCAACAAAGTACATCAAAGAACATACCTAGAGTAAATTTCAGTCTGCCGAAGACCACTCTTTCATCCAAAGAGTACAGAAGTTTGATGCATAGACATTAAAACAGAATGGGCCTCGAGTCTCTCTTCCCGCTCTGTGTTAATGTTTCATTTAGTGCTCCATCTACCTCCTCTTCCCCTATTTCAACTATAAGACTCATGAAGAAACTCATTGCAAGGGTTGTTGATCAGATGTCTGTGAACTGTAAGCTGTTTCTCTTGAGACATAGTTCTCTGTGTAAAGTTGTAAGATAGGGAAGATGTTTTCAGACTAAATATCAAGTTGTTGGTAATGTTGTACATGATTGGTGTTGCTCTTTAATATGACAAGCACATTTATTTGGATCCTAATTTAAAGCAGCGGTGATGTTTTTTCTATCTTTATCTTTTTTTCCTTCGTAGTTCACCACATTTCATTTCTTCTGGCTCGCATCAGAAATCTGGCATAGGATTTACCCTTGCTTGGTACCCTATGTTTCTGCTCTCTTTTCCTTCAATGTTTTCTACTGTATGTGTTATCTGAGCACTGATTCAGGTTAAGTAAACCAGTGTAGTAGCTAATATTTACTGCTAGCTGATGTGTGAATTAATGAATCTGTTCTTATATGTTCTTGTTAGGCTTTAATTGAATGAAATGGGATATTGGGAGTTTATAACTCTGTCTCGGTCTCATTAGGGTCCCTTTCAATTAATTGAACCTTTCTAAGTTCCCTTAAGCTGGATGCCAAAGCATTAAGAGTTCAAAGTCTCTCTCTGATATCTGGTTTTCACCTTTGTGTTCTAAATCTTTAATGTTTCCTTGTCTGAAGAGTTAACCTTTTGGGTTTTGGGATCACAAGTTGTCCAATGGCATGTCCTATCCCTGGATCTCATTCCTGAAAGGTCACATTGGAGGTTTCCTTGCCCTTTCACCCTCTACCTTGCCATTTTATGCCACACTATCATCTTTAAGATCCAATGCTTTAGATGACTAGCCCAACTGAAAGCCTGCATATTGAATAGCAAGTAAACCCTTTCCAGACTCCATTGCCCAATGGTCTCGAGTGTTCTCTGATTTATCTCTCCTTTTCCTAAAACCCTTTTTGCTCATCCTTGCCTTATATTGAAACCTTCCTTTCTTGATTCCCAACAACCAAGAAAAAATCAAACAAACAAACCCCGTGCCTATAACTAGCCTAATATCATAACTTCCAATCTTCAAAGACATAAAACCTTTGCCTATATAGAGAGATCCCTCTCTGGACCTAGGAGGGCTAGATCCTGAGGTCTGAAAGTGGTTTTGTGTTGTCTCATCTTTTGGTCTTGCTAATCTGGCCAAAACATGGGAACCCCAACATAATGGCGACTCCACTGGGGACTTTCTAAGTATTTTCCATCTTACTACATCACAAGAGCCTCAGAAAGCCAACAATATCTGGTTAGGTTGGCAGTGAAACACTTCCACTGGCAATTCACTTTCTGCACCACTTGTTGTGTTTCTCCCACACTCTTAGACAGAGTCTAGAAAGGGCCAGATAGCCTCCAGATCTCACTCTCTTTCATAGGTGAAATACCTGGTAAAAGCCCTCCCAGTCCATATCTGGTTAGAGTTTGCTGTGTTTTGAGGATATCCTTGAAAAGGGACATTACATAAGCACTGCGGTGGATAGTGTACCTCCTAGAAATATCCCAAACCTTCCACCTGGTGACTCCATAGTTCCTTAAAGATCAAAGAATCCATTGGTGATCAGTAGGCCTGCTGATTATATTGGTTTTACATAAGACTCCACTGGGAGACCAGCCTACATTACAACATCAGCCACAATAGAAGTAGCGAGTAGGATTAAGTTGCTTGATTCAAAGACAACATTCTGGCTTCAAGAGCCATTCATACAAGAGCTTATCCCGACCCAAATCCATCTGAAATAGTTGACAACCCCGAAAGTATTCTTAGGAAATCTCCTACAACTAAAATATCAACTATTTCTAGACACATCTATAGAGCTAATTCTGTGACGGAAGACTTTACAGCTCTATCAGACCCACCTTCTGACCTAGACTCTCAAAACAATTTACTAACACTAGGTCATTCAATGCTCTAGACCAGCCAGACCTTGAGTTTCCCGGTTCACCATCTCATAGTGATCAACACATTAGGGATAGAGGGACCCCTCCATCTACACCTCCTGATATTCACTTCATTCAAAACATGGAACTCAGTTATCCTAAATCAGCTCAACAGACTTCTGCTGGTCCTAGTATCCCTGTCATCCATATACCAGCGGCTCAAGCCAACCTCTTACCTCCTCAGAACATCATCATGGAAACCTGGTATGCACCTCTGATGTTACCCCAGCCTCTAGTACCCTTACCCAATGATTACCAATCAAAGATCCCACACTTCACTTCAAAAGAGTCTACCATAGCTTAGCACCATGTAGACAGGATGGAATATTCTTTTGACTACATGGAGATAGATGATGATATAACCAAAATGAGAATCTTTTCCCAGAGCTTAGGAGGTGATGTGAAGAAGTGGTTTAAAGGCCTACCCCCTAATGGTATCCAAGACCTTTCTGCTTTATGTCAAACCTTCATAAATAAATGGGAAGTCAAGACCAACCCTCTCCAAATCTTAGCAGAATACAAGAACCTTAAAAGAAACGTAGGAGAGAGTGTCCACGACTACTCTACAAGGTTTAACATCGTTTATAACGCTCTTCCTCCACACATGAAACCTCCCCAAGGTTTGGCCCTGGTGAAATATCCTCAAGGCTTTGATACTGACATGGCCTACCAACTTAGGGAGAGAGATTGCAACACATTGGAAGACATGAAAAAAGGAGCAGTGAGTGTAGAGGCTAACCTGATTGAGAAGAAAGCCAGAATGAGGGCTGAGAAAAGGGTGACGTATAGAGATGACACTGTAGTTTCCACATCTGACCCCAATTATGACCGTCTATCTAAAAACATGGAAAAGCTACAACAAATGATGGAAAAAATGGTTGTCACAGTTAGTAGTCAGAACAAAAACCAAAATCATAACTAGAACCAGAACTTTAGAAGGAACAATACCACTCCCAACAGACAAAGAGAATCAGATCAACAAGTTATACCCCCATTTCAAGAGAACTTCCTTGATGAGGATGAGGGGATAATAGAAGAGTTTTAGGAGAACATAATAAGTATGTTTGAAACATATAACTCAATACACAACTGTTCCACGGAAAAAGATCAATCCTCACCCTCATATTGGGATGAGGAAAGATTAGATTCTGAGGATTACAGGCTAGGATTTGAAAATTCCATCATGCAGGTCAGAGAACAGTACGAACTTAGAAGCAAAAAGAGCCTAGACTCTTCCAAACCAAAGGTTTCTAAGGTTACCATCAAGAAAAGACCCGAGAAATCTTCTAAAGTAACTACTGAAAGTAACAAAACAACAACTGAGAGTTCTGGGAAGAACAAAGAAAAAGACAACCAAAACATTGATAAACAAAGCCAACCAACTAGCAACACTAGCACTGCAGTTAGTGCTCCTGATAAAACTGTCACAAACACTGTACATAGTGAGAATCAACACATTGAGCCTGCCACTAAAGTAGTGGCTAACAAAACAGAGTTGAACTTTACAAAGACTCAATCTCCCTTTAGTTTGGAGAATGAAATTGCAAAAATTAAAATCTCTATCCCACTCTCTAAGTTGGCCACTCAGGATGTATATAAAGGAAAAATTTTGAAGGCCTTAAACCTTGGGGAAAACGGTGACACTGTCAATCTAAGTGATGATCAACCAGCTCTCCTGTTTGGCCCAAAGATAGAGGGGAAGTTTCAAGAAGGGGTAGTGCCTCCTTTTTAGATCAGTCTTAATATCCATGACAAGATCCTTCACAACACAATGCATGACTTTGGGGCATCACACAATCTAATGCCTAAGGTTGTTATGGAAAGGCTAGGCCTAGAGGTAACCCGACCCTACAAATATTTATATTCGTTTGACTTTAGCAGGGTAAAGTGTCTCAGCCTGATCAAAGATTTATGTGTGAACTTAACCCAGATTCCAGCCAAATGTATGGTCATGGATGTTGTGGTGGCAGATGTGCCACCTAAGTATGGCATGCTACTATCGAGGTCATGGGGAGCCAAGATGCAATGTACAATGCAGATGGACAGGGCATATGCCACAATCCCTATCTTTAGCCAGCTTAGAAGACTGTATAGAGAGGCACAAATGAAGTTCCTGGTCAGCAACCTTGAGAAGCCTAAAAATTCTCCTCTGTATTCTGCACACACAAATCTAGACTCCTTTATCCTTTGCAATGATGAATCCTTAGAGGACCTAGAGCTAGAAAACAGAGGTGCGAGCAACGAGATGGCGCCCATAGATTTCAACATAATGGCATCTCTAGCCTCAGAAGAAAACAAAGATGAAATTTGTGCACAGTGCACTGGAAACGAAACTCCAAGTAAACAAGAAACACGATGTGAACAGCTCGCTAGTCACCCCTCACAAACTCGTACACTACACGAAGAACGAAACCATCCACAGTCCAATGCAGACCCTGTAACACAACAGACCAGTGAAACCCGCATTACGGAGGAAAATGATGAAAAGCCCAAGAATGATCCCTTATGGGAAATGAATTTCGATGAGTTGTGCGCCAGGAGAACTGCAGGAGTAGGAGTGTGGGTACATAACACAGAGAGTGACTATGCAGAGAGTCATGCCTTCAACCTGAACTTCAAATGTACAAATAATATTGCAGAGTATGAGGCTCTTATCCTAGGCTTGAATCTGTTGAAAAAATTAGGAGCCCGTAGGATAGCTGTACATGGAGACTCTGAGTTGGTCATAAAACAAGTGAATGGTGAATACACAGCGAAACACCCTAGGCTGAGAGCGTACAAGAATGACGCTATGGATTTATTGAAGACCTCTGTGGAATATGAATTAGTGTTTATTCCTAGGAGTCGGAATGTAATTGAAAATGGATTAGCCTGTATAGCTAGTTCATATCACAAGCCTCCCAGTGATCAAAAAATTATCATCCAGACGAAGTTCAGACCTGCAGTACCTTATAATGAGAAATATTGGCAGGTTTTTGAGGGAGATAAGCAGATCGAGGATTTCCTGATAGGCAGGAACGAGTTTGAATTTTCCGATTCAGACTCTAAGTCCAATGATAGCTGCCTAAGTGACGAACCCTCAGACGAGGAAGAACCACCCTGTAACATAGAAATAAACACTTTTAACAAACAGATTGGAAATCTAACCGAAGAATGTAAAAACACAGATAATAAGGAAATAGAGGTGCTACACGCAAAAGATAAGAACATACCCCGAGGTCTGGCACCTTTAGAAGATATTTTTGATTTCGATGATGTAGTGAAAAGGCCCACCATAGAACACTTAGAATCTGATGCCGAGGAATGCAACATAGGCACTGAAGACAAACCCAAGATGATTAAATTGGATAAGTCCTTACCCGTAGACATGAAAAAGAAATATATTGACCTGTTCAAGTAATTCATTGATGTGTTTTCCTGGAGCTACGAGGACTTGAAGGCCTATGACACAAACATCATACAACACAAAACACCTTTGAAAGAGAACCAGAAACCCTTCAGACAGAAACTTCGCAGAATAAAACCAAAACAATTGCCTACAGTAGAAAAAGAAATAAAGAAGATGTATGAAGCAGGACTAATAGTTCCTGTGAGGTTCTCTGATTGGGTCTCAAACCTTGTAGCTGTGAGAAAGAAAACAGGTGAGATCAGACTGTGCATGGATTTCAGGAATCTTAACAGAGCCTCACTTAAGGACAATTACCCCTTACCAAAGATGGAATATATCCTGCAGAGGGTAGTTGGTTCAAGGCGGATCTCCCTGTTAGACGGTTTTTCGGGTTACAACCAAGTTTTAGTACTCCCATAAGATCAATTCAAGACCACTTTCACCACTCCATGGGGCACTTTTATGTATGTAAAAATGCCCTTTGGACTGATGAACGCTGGTGCAACCTTCCAACGAGCGATGGACATAGCTTTTTTAGATGAAATAGGACACTTCATTGTCATCTATTTGGATGGCATAATAGTCTACTCCAAGACTAATGAGGAACACCTAAGACATCTGAGAAGGGTTTTTGAAAAATGTAGAAGGTTCGGTCTGTCATTGAATCCTAAAAAGACTGTATTTGGGCTGCAAGAAGGTAAGTTTCTCGGCCACATTATATCTGAGAAGGGAATTAGGATAGACCCACAAAGAGTTGAGGGAATAATACAAATCACATGCCCGAGAAACATTAAAGAGTTACAGTCCTTCATTGGGAAAATTAACTTCTTAAGGAGGTTTATTCCCAACTTAGTTGAGCACCTTAGGAATATGAATAATATGCTGAAAAAAGGTGTAGGGGTTAAGTGGACTGTTGAGGCTAAAAAATCTTTTGAATCGTTTAAACTTGCACTCACCTGGGCTCCTGTCCTAATCAGCCCAGATTTCTCAAAATATTTCCTGATATTTTCATTTGCCTCCGAGCATATAGTGGCTGCAGTTCTCCTGCAGAACAATCTGGAGGGAATGGAGCAGCCTATTGCTTTCTTCAACAAAGCTCTGAGAGATGCACCCTTGAAATACAACATAATGGAAAAACAGGCCTATGCCTTAGTTAAGGCCTTGAAGGAATTTAGGGTGTACATATTGCACTCCCACACCACAGCCTACGTGCCTAACATAGTGGTTAAAGACATCCTGTCCCAATATCTGGACGGAAAGAGGGGAAAATGGATTGCTATAATCTTAGAGTACGACCTTGAGATAAAACCCACAAAACTGATCAAGGGCCAGGGCTTAGCTTGATTGATGGCTGAATCAAATTTACAAGTCCTTGATATAAACATGGTAGATGCCTTGGATGAGCAGGAATGATTTCCTGATCCCACTGTCGAGGAGCAGTTTCAAAACTCTCCTTGGTATTTTGATATCCTGTATGTGCTCACAAACCTCAATGCCCCTCCTGAACTATCAAAGACCAAGGCCAGATTCCTAAAGCTAAAAGCCATAAACTATTGCATACTGAATGAATGTTTATACTGGAAAAATGAAAATGGTCTATTGCTTAAATGTTTGCCTGAAACGGAAGCAGAGAGGATTAAACAGGAGTTCCATGCAGGAGAGTGTGGAGGCCACCTGAACTGGAAAGCCACTGCTAACAAAATACTCAGAGCTGGCTATTATTGGCCCACACTTTTCAATGACATCCATAAGATGATATTTGTCTGCCATAAATGCCAGATCTTCAAGGGCAAAAGAAAGCTCCTCCCATTACCATTACAACCCATTTCTGTTGAGGGCCCCTTTTTGCAATGGGGCCTAGATTTCATTGGAGAAATACACCCTGCTTCTTCTGCACAGCACAAGTGGATCCTTACAGCCACAGACTAATTCACCAAATGGATAGAGGCCATACCTTCTAGTAATGCCACAGAGTCTGTCATCATTAAGTTCCTAGAAGACCACATCCTCTCTAGGTTTGGCTGCCCAAGAAAAATAATCACTGATAACGCTGCTGCTTTTGGATCCAAGAAAATGATTGATTTTTGTCACATGTATCAAATAGCACTCGGTCATTCAACTGCTTATTACCCACAAGGTAATGGGTTAGCTGAATCATCAAACAAGAGCTCGGTTACCATTATCAAAAAATTGCTTGAAGAGAATAAGAAGTCATGGCATAACAAGTTAGTGCATGCTTTGTGGGTTGACAGAATTACCTTAAAGAAATCCATTGGCATGTCACCATACCAGCTTGTCTATGGAATAGAAGCAGTGTTTCCTACTAGCCTTGGGGTACCAGTGACTAAACTTGTCCAAGAGATTCAGACAGAAGAAGACAACATGGTGAGGAGGATAAACCAAACAATTCATCTCCAACAAACAAGGGAAGAGGTCTATAACAGAGCTCTGAAAGTTCAGGAAAATATGAAAAAGCTGTTTGACAAGAGAGCCAAGGCTTCTGACTTCAAAATTACAGATAAAGTTCTGAAGTGGGATTCAAGAAGAGAAGACAAAGGAAAGCACGACAAATTTGACAGTTTGTGGCAGGGTCCATACATCATCCAGGCCACTGTTGGTCCAAATGCATTTTTTCTGCAAGAGCTAGATGGAACAGAGCTGTTTGGGGGTCCTGTCAATGGCAGGATGCTCAAACACTACTACTGCTGATTTCCAATTTCCAGTTTCCATTTCCATTGTAAATACCATTGCTAGGTTTTGTTTTCAAAGAAAAAGAGAAAATGTTTCAAAAAGAGAGAAAGAGAGGTTCAACCATGCTCAAAACATGAACCTCTGAAGTGCAAATATTGGCCCTAACATGATAAAAACCTGAGCCAAAGTAAGTGAAGACAATTGGTTCTAACATGCCCAAAATCTGAACCAGCAAATAAGGAAGAAGAGTCAGCTCTAACAAGCCCAAAAATAGAGCTGAAGTGAAGAAGAAAGTGACTCTAACAAGCTCAAAACTTGGGTCACAAAGACAGGAAGGATACTTCAAAGTTTCAGATTCCAAGCCTTCAAGATTTTGTTTTCAGTTTTCTACAAAGTTTTCAGTCCAAAGAGCAGTTTTGCCTTATGCCTTGGATCCACAAATAAACTGGTATCCCCAATCCTAGTTTGACTGTTTTTCAATTTCTGTCTTAGAATATAGAGAATAAATCTGCTGGACAGTTTAATCCCAGCAGATATTAGATTAGGTAGAAAAACATGTGAGGCCAACAGTTTAATCTAGCCTCATGGAGTGATAAGGTTAGTATTAGATTAGTGTGTTTTCTGTTTTCAATAAAAATGATGAAGAAGGTATGAAAATTCAAATGCACCTTGAAGAAAAAATGCTAGGATTGTAGGACGGGTAGGTAGATTGTTTGGGAATGTTTCTGCTGATTTATTATGTTTAAGAAGAGAGAGGGCTCAAAGATCAGGCATCTAGCCTACTCCCAAGATTTATTTTCTGAATTTTTGACTCCTTCAAGAAGAAGCCATCCCCATGTGGAGCCACTGTTAGCCACCTATGAAATTTTTGTCAAGCAAACAGGTGGCTAAATTTTTTTATGAGCCTTCAAGAGATACATTTCCCATGAAAATATCTCATCCTTGAAGCCTCTGTGTGTCCATTTCCTTTTTAAAGTATCCTCACTGTTTTTCCCATCCAAAAAGCCTCAATGCTTGTGGAAAATTGTGCTCAGAAAGCCTCCCATTTTCCCTTGTACCTATGAAAATTTCCCCATTATTAATCTTCTTCCCACTCTTAAAATTTCCCCTTTTTTTCCCAAAATCCCTCCAAATCCCCTAAACTATCCGTTTCATCCTTCGAAACAAGTGAAAATCCTTCAATTGATTTCAAATCCCCATTTTTTACCTCTACCGAAAACCTCCTTTTGGCCTTAAAACACTATCTCTAAGGCTAAAAAACCCATTTTCCTCTTTAAACAGGCTAGCCCCCTTTGACCCAGCCCCAAAACCATTTCCCCACATGACCTGGGCGCTAAAACCAAGTGCTAGCCGTAAAGCGCTTATCGCAATCGGAGATTTGGAGCGGAGCACATTTCCTTTGTAAACAGAAAATCTCCGATGCGATAGTGTTTTTGGTCCGTTGGCCTTTGAAGAAATCACCACCGTTAATCTGAATAGATCCAACGGTCCACGCAATGTCTTACCACGCCCACCTCATTCCTTGGTAAACCCTCCGATGATGATCTCTGTCGTTGATTCACCGTTTAATCCAACGACCATCACAATCTCGCATAATCGCTCATCGGAACTTTTTGTTGTGTCACTCTTTGTTCCCTCCGATCGTGGTCCAGCGATCCAATCTTGACCGTTGAATCCAAAAGAACCAATGGTCAGGATTGAATCGAGCTCTGCCCATTTAACCTCCGTCGTCCTCCCCCGATCAAATCTTAGCCGTTGAATCCCCTTAGATCCAACGTTCTCCCTCTCTTCTGCCTATTTCACTTGCCCCTATGCCTCCCACTCCATCTTTTAATCTCAACCGTCCATCCTTCAGATCGACGGCCCACAAGTCAGTCGCCCTGGTGGCCCCCGCAGTCAATCACTGTACAAAAACGACAGTCTTCATCGCACCCCTTTTGTATGGAGGGTTGTTTTTCTCGATCGACAGCGATCAACATCACCGACCGACACGTGTCCTCAAGCTGTTTTGAGAACCCACTCTCATCGCGCGTTAAAGATCGACTGCGGGCTTGACATGATATGCGTGTACACCGTCCGATCTGAGGTTGGCCATCTGATGGTGATCACGCCCCAAAGATTCTCAGGGGATAGCTAAAGAAAACAAGACCCCTGGCCCACAAGCGATCACCCCCCGACGCGATCACGACCATCGATCTCCTCCTGAGATCCGACGGTCCAGGTTAGATCGCCCCCGCCATTGACCGGGTCCCACCGTATCAACCCATTTCATATGTTTTCATCACATTTTCATTTTTTCCTTTGGTATTTCATTCAAAGGTCAAATTTTAATGTTTGCATTAAAGTTTGTTATGTTCTGCCGAACTTTCACTAGACCATTTTCCCACTGTTTCACTGCATTGTTCACCATCATCTTGCATGATTCCACCATTTACCATTTGCATCCACCATTTTCACCATGCTGCGCTTCCATGCTCACAATCTTCCACAGCGTCCGACCCTATGCACCGGTTTCTTAACGTGTTCGTGTGATGTCGCAGGGTTACAGGTGGTGGGAACCGCCATGGTTCACAGTCACTGTTACAGTGGCACAGAACGTAGGGAAGATCTTTTTCAGGGACTGAAATTATGGAGAAGAGCCTGGGAAGGTGTTATGACATGATTTTCATTAAAAGAACAGAGTTAAACTCCGTAAAACCTTTCCAGAGCCATTAAAGCTCAGATTTCACTGACAGAGACCGTCATGAAGCGGCCAAGAGTATCAATACAGAGTTAAGGAGTTCTAATGCACATTATCAGAGATGTTAAGCCTTAATTCAGTGTTTTAAAGGCAAAGTTCCAGATTGAAGACCTCATGAAACACACAGAAAGGCCTAGCACGTAGAAAACAATATATCAGTGTCACCATCAGCAGAATGTTCTTTCCGGGAAAGGACGAAGTGCCCATACTGCTTTCATTCTATACCGTTCCTGAGAAGATCTCCGCCCCGACAACAGTCCTAATGCTAGCCAGAAGCATTTGATACACAGTATGGCGGACCTGAAGTCATTTATCTACCTTTTTTCTATTCACCAGAGTATTGCAGAGTACTGCATCAAAGTACATCAAAGAACATACCTGGAGTAAATTTCAGCGTGCCGAAGACCACTCTTTCATCCAAAGAGTACATAAGTTTGATGCATAGACATTAAAACAGAATGGGCCTCGAGTCTCTCTTCCTGCTCTATGTTAATGTTTCATTTAGTGCTTCATCTACCTTCTCTGCCCCTCTTTCAGCTATAAGAATCATGAAGAAACTCATTGCAAGGGTTGTTGATCAGATGAACTGTAAGCTATTTTTCTTGAGACATAGTTCTTTGTGTAAAGTTGTAAGATAGGCTGAGGAAGATGTTTTCAGACTGAATATCAAGTTGTTGGTAATGTTGTACATGACTGGTGTTGCTCTTTAATATGACAAGCACATTTCTTTGGATCCTGATTTAAAGCAGCGGTGATGTTTTTTCTATCTTTATCTTGTTTTCCTTCGTAGTTCATCACATTTCATTGCTTCTGGCTCACATCAGAAATCTGGCATAGGATTTACCCTTGCTTGGTACCCTATGTTTCTTCTCTCCTTGCCTTCATTTTTTTATGCTATATGTGTTATCTAAGCACTGATTCAGGTTAATTTAACCAGTGTAGTGGCTAATATTTACTGCTAGCTGATGTGTGAATTAATGAATCTGTTCTTAGATGTTCATGTTAGGCTTTAATTGAATGAAATGGGATACTGGGAGTTTATAACTCTGTCTCGGTCTCATTAGGGTCCCTTTCAATTAATTGAACCTTTCTAAGTTCCCTTAAGCTGGATGCCAAAGCATTGAGAGTTCAAATTCTCTCTCTGATCTCAGGTTTTCACCTTTGTTTTCTAAACCTTTAATGTTTCCTTGTCTGAAGAGTTAACCTTTTGGGTTTTGGGATCACAGGTTGTCCAATGGCATCTCCTGTCCCTGGATCTCATTCCTGAAAGGTCACCTTGGAGGTTTCCTTGCCCTTTCACCCTCTACCTTTCCATTTCATGCCACACTATCATCTTTAAGATCCAATGCTTTAGATGACTAGCCCAACTGAAAGCCTGCATATTGAATAGCAAGTAAACCCTTTCTAGACTTCATTTCCCAATGGTCTCGAGTGTTATCTGAGTTATCTCTCCTTTGCATAAAACCCTCTTTGCTCATCCTTGCCTTATATTGAAACCTTCCTTTCTTTATTCCCAACAACCAAGCAAAAATCAAACAAACAAACCCCGTTCCTATAACTAGCCTAATATCTTAACTTCTGAGCTTCAAAGACATAAAACCTTTGCCTATATAGAGAGATCCCTCTCTGGACCCAGGAGGGCTAGATCCCGAGGTCTGAAAGTGGTTCTGATGTTGTCTCATCTTTTGGTCCTGCCAATCTGGCCAAAACATGGGAACCCCAACAGTTTGAAACATTGATACTTGGCACTCTTTACAAGTTTTTTATACTGAACTAGTTTATAATCAGGACATTGTGGGAGATTGAGCATAACTCTTTCTTGAAGAATACAATATTGGTTTGACTTATGGGGTTGGAAAGAAGAATTAGATGGATTCGATAAGATGAAAATTAAGATCTTGGATATCCAAAATTACAAATATACAATATTTTCAATATAGAGCTCCTAAAAAGCAAGAAAATGGTGTGTATTTTGTTAAATTTTGCATAACGTTTGTTTAAAAAATAACTTTGAAGTGATTCAAAGGGAATTGTTAAACATAGATATCATTGTTTAAATCCAAAACTCCTTGAAACAAAAAAATGGAAACACCTAGTAAGCAACCAAAAATCTCTTCTATGATGCATGGAGAAGAGGAAGAAATGCAACATGATATGTCAAAATTACGAGACCAAGTGCAACTAATTTCGCTCTCGCAAAGAGTAAAAAAAATTAATTGAAAGTGATGATGAATGTTAAGATGGATGGTTTAGAAGTAAAAATAAAAATGGACATAGAAGGTTTCAAGGATGGTTTAAAAGGAAATATGGAATTTTTTAAAGTAGACATGGACACGATGAATGCCAAATTGGAAGGGTTGACAAAGTTGTTCCAAGAAAGACTTCCTAGTGGTAACAAGGTAATCCATGAAAATAATGATGAGGAAAAATGGAATATGAATTATGATTTTAGAGACTCAATTTTTGGGTTTAAAAACCACCACATTCTAAAGATTGATATGATGAAGTTTTATGGAAAGGATCCAATAACATGGATACTACAAATGGAGCAATATATTGATCTCCATGATGTGCAACACACACAAAAAGTATGCATTGCAACTTTATATTTAGAACCCAATCAATTTGTATGGTATCTATGGATTTTATCTCGTAAATCAATAGTCACTTAGTAAATTTTTATGGAGGAAATGATTGCACATTATGAGGATACAATGAGCAACGCCTTCTTTAACCAATTGATAAATCTCAAACAAAAGGGTTCAATGGCAGAGCACATTGAGGACCTCCAAAAATTGAATATTAGGGTAAGTGATATTCCAGAGGACCATAATATTGATGTCTTCATAGGGAATTTGAAGGATAACATTGAACGTGAGGTTCGCCTTTCGGAACATGATTCATTGGAGAAGCAATTCAAGGTGGAAAGAAAAGTTGAAAGAAAAATTATGGCAACAAGGAATTCTACCACTCACATCTATAAATATGGAAATGTTGCTGCTCCTAGAATTCCACAACCTACAAGTTTGATGCCACAAAAATTGGAGGAAAAATGAGAAAAAGGGCTTTGTTACAGTTTTGATAACAAATTCACTAAAGGACATAAGTGTGTTGAGAAAAAATTAATCTACATATATTGTGAATAGGAGGAAGAAAAGGAACAAGAAATATCAAAAGAGGAGAATATAGACCACGAACCAACCCCCGAGGAAGAAGAAATGAATCCAAACATATCTTGTAATGCATTGGCAGGAATTACCACTCCTTAAACGCTCAATATAGAAGGATATATCAAGAAGAAAAAGGTAATAGTGCTGATTGATTCAGGTGGCACTCATAATTTTATTTATTGTAAGATAGCCAAGGAATTAAATTTCTTCCTATATCCAACACTCGAGTGTCAAGTGATGGTTGAAAATGGAGGAACTATAAATTTCTCTACAAAGTGCCATAATATCAAGCTAACCATGGGGGAATATGTATTGAATAGTCGAATTCTTTCCATTCCAATGGGTGGTGTTGATGTTACACTAGGATTCCAATGGTTACAATCCTTGGGGACGATAGATTTTAATTTTCAAGAACTTTTCTTGAATTTTTTTTGGGAATGAAAGGAAGTTTCATTAATGGGTATCACAGGGAAATCAGGAAATATAATCAACTCTAATGGCATGAAAAAACTTTTGAAGAAATAACAATGGGGCGTAATTGCACAATTATGCTCACTAGAGGTTCAAACATCAGAATCATCTATTTTTCCATATCTCCAAAAATTCTTAGACAATCATTCCAAGGTATTTCAGACTCCCAAAGGCCTCCCAACTATTCATGATCATGATCATGCCACTTAATTTTATTCAAGGAAGCGTTCCTCAAAACATCAGACCTTATAGATATCCATGTGCCTAAAACAGTGAAATTGAATGTATGGTTGCAAAACTGTTAGAGGTTGGTATAATTCAACCTAGTCAAAGTTATTTCTCTGCTCCAGTAGTATTGGTGCATAAGAGGGATGGCTCATGGGGTATGTGTCCATATTATAGGGAGCTAAAAAAATCTCACTATTAAAGATAAATTTCCCATCCCCGTCATTGATGAATTGTTGTATGAATTACATGGAGAAATTTACTTCACCAAACTGAATCTTCATCCAGAATATCATCAAATTAGAATGAAGGATGAAGACATTCTGAAAACGACATTTAGAACTCATGAGGGTCATTATGAATTTTTGGTCATGCCTTTTGGCCTTACTAATGCACCTTCGACATTTCAGGGTTTGATGAATTCCATTTTCAAACCCTTCCTTAGAAATTTTTGTGTTAGTATTTTTTTATGATATACTAATCTACAACAAGTATTGGAAGGATCATGTTCAACATGTTGACAGGGTGCTCAAACTATTGGAGGAGAAGCAATTATATGCAAAAACCACCAAATGTTTCTTTGGTGTACATGAGGTGCAATATTTGGGTCATATTGTATCTCATGGGGGTGTTAAGGTAGACCTTAACAAAATTAAATCAATTAAGGAATGGAAGATCCCCACAACCATAAAGCATCTTCGGGGATTTATCAGGTTGACAGGGTATTATCACAATTTTTTAAAGAATTATGGGAGAATAACAACAACTCTAACAACATTACTGAAGAAATATGCATTTTCTTGGACTCCAGAATCAACTAAGGCCTTTGAACATATTAAATAGGCAATGTGCCAAGAATTGATATTAGCTATGCTTGAATTCAGAAAAACCTTCATTTTGGAATGTGATGCCTTAGGAAATGGAATTGGTGCCATCTTAAAGCAAGAAGGAAGACCCATTGCTTTTGAAAGTCGTCCAATCAAAGGAAAGTATTTAAACAAACTTATTTATTAGAAGGAAATGTTGGAAATACTACATGCACTAAAGCAATGGATACCTTACCTAATGGGAAGACACTTCAAGGTAAAAACAAATCATGATAGTCTTAAATAATTTTTGGAACAAATATTATCTTCAGAAGCACACCAAAAATGGATCACAAAGATGTTGGGTTATGAATTTGAAATAACATACAAAAAAGGGAAGCAAAATTTTGTTGCAGATGCAATCTCAAGAAAGGATGAGGATGTGGAAGCATTTATTTGTGCCCTTTTTATTGTCCAACCTGATTGGATAACTAAAGCAAGGGATGAATGGAAGAATAACGAAGAGGTGTGGAAACTGATTCAAATGTTGTAGCAAGATACCAATGCATCTGATACATTTAGTTGGAAAAGTGATTCATTATGGTGAAAATATATCTTATATCTTTGTAAGAATTCCCAACTTAAGAAAAATATTATTTTGGAATTGCACACCTATCCCTTAGGAGGGCACTCAGAATTTTTAAAAACTTACCACATGGTCAAGAAGGATTATTTTTGGGATGACTTTAAATCTGAGAATCAAAAATAAGTTCTCCAACTCTTAAATAATAACCTCACTCTAGCACAAAATCGAATGAAACAACATGAGTATCAACATTTTCATGAAAGCTGTAATGATGTTGGTGACTAGGTATTTTTATGGCTACAACCATACAAAATTTTTTCCCTAAATCAAGCTAAGAAGGATAATAAATTATCACTCATGTAATATGGTCCTTACAAGGTGTTGCAAAATATTGGTACTGTGGTATACAAATTGGAATTGGCTACATCTTCTCGATCACACCCATTTTTCCATGTTTCATGCTTAAAGAAGGTTATTTGTGACAATATCCCGGTTCTAACAATGTTGCTAGAAATTAATGAAGAAGGAAAAATCACATTTGAGCATGAAGAAATCACAGAGACAAGAGCCTGACAACTTCAAAATCAATTAATTTCAGAGTATCTGATTAAGTTGAAGAACTTACCTGTTGAAGACTCTACACAGGAGGATGATAATTTTATGCAGAAGCGTCCAGAACTACTCAAGCATTGAGGACAACACTTGTTTGAAGGAGAAGGGCATGTTAGGTCCCTATAATACTAGTGTATTCCCCTTATAGTTATTTCTAGTGTAGTCCCCTATTGTTATTGTTCTATCCATGTGTCCCCCATGTTGTTATTGTCATGCCCCATGAAAGCCCACTATTTTTATTTTGTGCCCTTACATTATTATTATGTAGGCTCTAATTATATTATGACCCCTTAGACTCCTATCTATACCAAAGATGTCTTATCATTTTTATCATCCAAGAATTGTTCATTTATTTAATGTAAAGGAGGTTTCCCCCTCAAAGAGGACAATTTTATTTCGTTGTTCTATCTTTATTCTGTTCTTTGAGCTGGTTGCATAACACATTGCAGTGCTTTCTCTAAGTGTTTTAGTCTCGTTTGTGAGAAAATAAAAGTGTCATTTTTTAGCATGTTAAGTTTCGTACAATATGTAAAAGATACTTTTGGTGTTTTCAATGGGTAATATTTGTGTAAATGATTTGGTCTTACCATGTAAATATGTGTCACACTCATTTCTAAAGTTTTAAGCATTATCACGCAAGTGTCGTCATGGTCGTAGTAAAGTGTATCTTTAGTGTCGCACTTGGTGCCAACCATCGCAAAGTTGTCGCATTGAAGGAAGTTTGTTATTCATGTGTTCTGAGTGTTCCTTGTTGTTTTGTCAAGTAATCTAAGTGTTATATCATACTCAATGTTTTTTTTTGTTCAACTTCATGGCACTAATGTGACACTTAGTGAAATTTGGGAAAAATACTTGACTAGACCACTCAACCTCTCTCAACCAGCCTAAAATTTGCATTTACCTTCATCTCATCGGATGATGTCATCTTGTCATGAGTGAATTGCAGGTGTAGGTACTCTATCATGCTATGAAAATATGATAAAGCGGGATATGGAGAAGGATATCATGCTAGATGACACTCCTGTAGTTGAAAATATGAGTTGACCAATAAGAAGGAAGCATAGGGACATCCGTTTGTGACAACCACCCAAGCCCTAATAACACTGAAGCCTCCTCATGTTTAAGCCATGCAGAGGTGAAGAAGGGATCATCTTCAAGAAGAAAGAAAGAAAGAAACAACAAAGAATGGCTTGAAGTTTCCATGTCATCATGAAATCTGTGGCATTAATTTCATGTTATGTCATGTCACGAGTCATCATGTGCCACATCATTTTGTGGATTATTGTAAATTATTATTCGAAATGTATTATAAAGTGGAAGTCCAAAGGAAATGTACATAATGTAAAGAGCCATGTAAAGGCTGAAAAGTCATAGGGAAGTCAAAAAATTACGAGGTTAGTTAAAGTGTCACAAAGGAGGTGAACGATCACCCCATTGGTTATACTAATACACCTTCATTGTACAAGAAAAGGTATTTCACCTTGGCTTCTCCCATAAAGCATCATAGAGACAAGTTAGTTCCTTTGGGGAGAAAGTAGTGGCTCTAATGCTCCATTATTGGAGCTAGTGGTGTTCATTGTTTACATGTGTCTTGGGACATTTACTTAATATATGAAGCCTGATTTCCAACAAATTCTTCATGCATGGATTATGAATATTTGTAAGAAATTTTAATGAATGTTTATGATTCAAACCTGTACTAAAGTAGTTGAACTATTTCAGTTATTTTAGTGCTTATCATATGGAGAATGTGTTGTAATCATTGTAATTATCATCACATCTTTGTGGACTATTCTGCTAGATGTTAGATGTATATTTCCTATTTGTGTGCATATTTTATAGGGTGGTACTATTACCTCTCTCTTAGAGGTTCACTTTCTCCCCCCTTTCATCATAGAAGAACCATGACACACTTACAACTAGACATTCAACAAACGCACCTACTTTATGTTTGAAGGAACATATGTGATTCTCTCTTGTGCTGAACATGACCCAATGTGTGTTATAATTGCTAAGAATTAATAAAGGAAAGTTGCAGAGAAAAAAATGAATGAATTCAAGGGAGAAGTAACAAAATTTAATATTTTGTTTGAGAAGGGAACCAGGGCTAGTCTACCATCCTGCTGGGACCAACAGGGAAATTTACTCCCTTGGGAAACCTATGAGACATTATTGGTGGAGGCAAAAATCAAGATTAGGAATACTTACGAAAAGACTGCTATTTTAAAGGGAGCCAATATTGTTAATTATTTACATAAATAATTCCATCTGCCATGGATGATGAAGAATTTATTTGCATAAAGTCCAACATATTTCAGGATTACAAATTTCAGAATGGCCCATGTGAAACTTGTCAATTGTTCTGGCTCAAATGTAGACTTGTGGAGGAGATGCAAAGTGTGGATGTCTCCACAAGCGAAAGATATAGAAATAGGAACTTACTCTGTTCCAGAATCTCAAGTTGCTCAGTGACCAAGTGTTTATTTGATCTTTTACTTAATTTTCCGAAGAGATACTTATTTTATATTTTCAATGTAATAGTCGGAAGAAAGTAGTTTAGGAAGTTGAAAATTTTATAACTGTCTATTTTGAAAATTTGTATATAATTTTTATTTTATTTATTTATTATTATTATTATTTTTTTCTGAAGATGAAAGAGGTTCCGTATTTTTGGACCTTAGAGTACCACAAATTTTGTACTTGACCTTTATGATGATGAATAAAAATTTTCAGAATAATTTCTAGATATTGTTGCGTACAATTAGTTTTTCCTGTTCCATCTTGTGTTTTAATTCTTCTTAGAATGAAGTAATGTAGTTGCTAGTCTCTAATATTACATATTTTATTTAGAGTTAAATTCCTTAATGAAGTGCTCCTTTATTCTGAATGTCATTTCTGCTTAACCATGTTCTTCTAAAACCAAGATAATAGATTATGTATTAGCAACCTCTTATCATAAGTTTTCCACCAACGTTCCTATCTGATTCATGTTCATTTGTATTCATCATTTGAATGCATTGTGAAGAGTATTGTTCTGTTATAAATATTAAAGTGTTTTAAGTATTATATTCTGGTTTTTCAAAATTAAAGGGAAATAAAAATTATATTTCAAAGTTATGATAAATGTCTTGAGCACCGATCTCAACACAGCTTGAGATTGTTTCTCAAGGTACAACATTTTTTGGCGCAGTTACCAGGGAACGGAGACACGAAGAAATTTTTCCCTGGGTTTTTATTAAGAAATAATTTCTTTGATTGATGAAAAAGAAATGGGATAGGCTGTATTTTTTCATCATAGCTATATACCTGGCTTCCAAAATACCACACACGAGGTTAGATACCTCATAGGAAAAACTTCCGGTCCTGTCTGATCCAGAAAAGTTAGTATCAAGAAGGGTTTGGAAATCCAAATCGCCAGTCACTCCAAGCCCTACCCTATCTAATCCTGGTAGAAGTCATAATCAAGAAACCTTTGTTTTTCATTCAAAAGTTTTCATTTCTTTGAAGAAGGAACTGCATCCTCTCAGACAGTTTTTCCCGAACCAACTTTGGAGGAAAGGTCATTTGAGTCAGTTTATTTTTCTTTCCCAGATTTTCAATAAGTTAGAAATATTCATTTTGCAGCTTCGAAAAAACATATTTCCCCTTTAAAAAAACCAGTCCCTATATTTATGTTACCCCCTCCACCTTTTGTTTTTCAAGCGGGTACAAATTAAAACCTCAATATGGCAGTCCCTGCTTTTCTTTTGAATAGGTATGCTCCATTAAACCTTGCTCAACCAATGAATGAAATGCCACATGACTACCTTATATTGTTTCCTCATTTCACAGGGGAGGATGAAATATCAACAAAGAAACATATTTCTTGTGCCTTCACTGAAAACATCAATATTGAATATCTTGATGTGGTTTTGAGGTTATTTGTTTAGTATTTAGATGGAGAAGATAGAAAATGGTTCAAAACCCTTCCAACTAATTTGATTAACACTTGGGAAGAGTTGAAAAATATTTTCACTCAGAGATGGCGTGAAAATAAGGATCATGGGAACTTTTTGAAAGAATTTAATGCTATTAAAAGGAAACAAGAAGAAAATTTTGCAAACTTTATTAAAAGATTTAACAAGTTGTATAATAGCCTTCCAACAGAAATAAAACCTCCACTTGCTGGAGAAAAAGATTTTTTTGCTGGTGATTTTGAATCAGATTTTGGTTTCACCTTGAGGTAAAGAAGGTCCCCTACCTTGGATCAGATCCAAATGGATGCTTTAGAAATTGAAGCAAACTTGACCGCAACAGGAAAAACTAAAGGAAAGAAACAAGCGCAGGATAAGGGAAAGGGAAAAGAAGAAGTTTTGCATGATCAAAGATTGGAAGATATGACTAAAGTCATTAAAAAATTATCAAATAAACTGGCGAAGTTAGAACTTGAAAACAAAAACCATCTTATGAAAATTTAGCAGGGTCAAAATCGAAAGTTTAACCCATTGTTTAGAATACAACCTCTTCAGATTATGTAAAGAGAAAGAAAGGATCATGATAAGATCCAACCTCCTTTTTATATGGAATATGGGTTTGAATATACAATAGAAGAGAGTGCAAAGGAGCAGGAAAATCATATATCCACTATATGCAGATGAAATAGAAGATGATGAAAATCAGGATTTTAGTGTTGAAACATACGAGTCTCTTGATGAGAAAGAAATTGATCAATACTGAATTTTTTTTTACTGATATTATGCAAGCTGAGCTACATAAGAAATATTATTTGAGATCAAGAAAAATATCAAGGCTACATAATAATGAAGAGGTGCGAGAAGATCTATCACCTCAATAGATGGTGACTCCCCAACAACCTTTGAAGCAGCTTGATAAAGGAAAGTAACAAATTCATTTAGTAGAAAAAACTACATTTCAACAGGGAGAAAGTTCACGATAAAGATCAAAAGGTGAGAATAAGAAAAAATATGCTCATTCATCTGAGAAAATTTCAAATTTGAAGAAGAGTGATGAGGATCCAGAGAAATTAATAAAGCTAAGTAATTCTTTTAACTTAATAACATTATTGGAGAAGATGAAGATACAAATTCATTTGGATGAGTTGGATAAAAATCCAACATATAAAAAGAATATTTCAGATTTTATTAACCTTTCTCAAGATGATAATGTAGTAGAAACAATAAATTTGCAGGAAGAGAGACTAATGGTGATGTTTGGTCCTCATGTTGAAGAGGTGGATTCATCTACTCCTCCCTTTTACATTTCTTTGTTAGTGAATTATTTTATGCTTCATAATTGTATGTTGGATTCAAGGGCTTCTAAAAATTTAATGCCATTGTCAGTTATGAAGAAATTGAATTTGAAAATCAATAAACCCTATAAGGATCTTTATTATTTTGATTCTAAAAAGGTTAAGTGTGTGGGATTAATTAAAGATCTGGTTATTTCCTAGCCCAAATTTCAGCCAAAAGTCTCGTGATGGATGTGGTGGTGGCATATATCCCAGCCCATTTTGGGATGCTTCTTTCCAGGTCTCAGGGGGCTAAGTTGGGAGGTGTTTTGAGGCTATATTTTACTTATGCCATAATTCTAGTTTTTGGTGGTGAGGAGAGAAGATTATATATATAAACCAGGTTTGTTAAAACCATTACTGAGGAGAGTTCAAGTAATTATCTTTTGTACAGCCAGGAAAAAGATGATTTTTCCTATTTTATGCAGCAAGAAGTTGCAGAAGTTGCTGAAGATACTCAGGTACAGCTCCATTAAGTAATTTAGAGTAAGAATCTGACATAAAATGGAGTTTAGAAGCTATATTTCGATGGTTCTTATTCAAAGGATGGTAATGGTGCAAGTATTCTCTTAATTTATCCAAAATTTAATCTTATGCCATTTTCTTACAAATTAGAATTTGATTCTACCATTAATAACTCAGAGTATGAAGATTTAATTATTGGATTGAAAACTGCTAAACAATTGGGAGTACAATGTATATCTATTTTTGGGGATTCTGAATTGGTTATTAATCAGGTTAAGAATCATTTCCAGGCAAGACATCTGAGGTTGAGAACTTACAGAAATGAAGTATTGGACTTAGTTGACACTTTATTTCTTTTAGTATAAAGTTTATCCCTAGAGAAGGAAACAGGCTTGCTGGCTCTCTAGAAATTGCAACTAGTTATTTTAAACCTTATCTTAATCCCAAACTAAGATATGAGGTAGAAATCAGACACATGCCCTCAATTCCAGATAATGTGAAACATTGACAGGCTTTTGAGGTTGAAGAACAAATTAAATATTTTTTGGGAATGATAGGAGAATTCTCTAGTTTGGAAATTGATCAGGATGAAGATGTTGGAGAGAAAAAAAGGATACAGTTTCTTTGAAGGATTCAATAGGGAATACAAAAATATTGCAACTTAAGGATAATGTAATACCAAAAGGTTTGGTACCACTGGTGAGATTATTCAGTGCTAATGACGTTGTAATAAATCCGAAGAAGGAAGACCTTGAAGAATACGTAGAGGAATGTAACCCGGGAACATATAAACAACAAAAAATGGTAATATTATTCAAAGGAGTTCTAAAACATTTCAAACAAAGGTATGTAAGTATTTTCAAGAAGTTTGTTGATATTTTTGCGTTGTCATATGAGGATTTAAAGACTTATGATACTAGTATTATTCAACATAAGATTCCTTTGAAACCAACGGTAAAGGATTTTAGGAAAAATTTAAGGCAGATAGATCCCTTATTATTACCTTCAATTGAAAAAGAGGTCAAAAATTTGTTGCAGGAAAAAATAATATTTCCCTTAAGGTATTCAGATTGGGTATCAAATCTAGTGCCTGTAAGAAAAATGGAGAGATAAGATTGTGTGTTGATTTAAGAAATTTGAACAGGACATCTTTGAAAGATAATTATCCTTTTCCCAAAATGGAGAATATTTTACAAAAGGTAACATGGTCATATAGATTATCATTGATTGACGGAATTTTTGGTTATAATCAAATTGTAGTAGAAAAAGAGGATCAAAATAAAACATCATTTACACCTCCTTGGGGCACTTTCATGTATTCCAGAATGCCTTTTGGACTGATGAATGATGGAACCACATTTCAGAGGGCTATGCACATAGCATTTGTAGGTGAAAAAGATAAGTTTTTGGTGATTTATTTGGACGATATAACTATTTTCTCAAAATGAGATGAAAAGAATTTGGATCATTTACAACAGACTTTCAAAAAATGCAGAAGGTATGGTCTATCTTTGAATTCTAAGAAGTATCATTTTGCTTTAAAGAAAGGAAAGTTATTAGGCCATATTGTTTCAAAGGAAGAAGTGAAGATAGATCCTGTGAGAGTAGAAGCAATTAAAAATATACCCCTGGCAAGGATAAAAAAGGAAATTCAAATTTTTCTAGGGATAATAAATTTCCTCAGAATATTTGTTCCTAATTATGCTAAGATTATTAAGGAGATTACTGATAGGTTAAAGTAGGGAGTTGAGTTCAAATGGAGTGTAGTTGCAAGAGAATCTTTTTCTAGAATTAAAGAAGCCTTGCAAGAAGTGCATGTATTAATAAGTCCAAATTATGAAAATCCTTTTCAAATTTTTTCATTTGCTTCTGCCTTTAATATTGCAGTTGTGCTTCTACAAAAAAATGAGGAGCAAAGGGAACAACTTGTGGAAGTTTTTAGTAAAGTGCTAAGAGATGCAAAGCTTAAGTAAATTTTCTTAGAGAAGCATGCCTATTGATGGGCCTCTAAATTAGACATAAATTAAGGCCCATATAACCTCTCTTAGGCCCATATACCTCTCTTATGCACATAAAATGATATATTAAATCTCTCCTTCTGGACTTAATAATGATTTCTTATGATTTAATATTTTCTTAGGAAGGTTTAGAGGTAATTGCATATTTGTGCCTAATATTGGTTATTTTTGTAGAATATTGGGCAGATTACGCAGATTTGGAGAAGGGGATGATTTAGGGACTTGCTCCCTGCCACTGGAAGATCAAGATTGGAGAATAAATGAGCACAATGTCAGGAAATTATGGAGAAATCTTGGAGAGATTCAAGGGGGTTGTCCACCCTCCTTAACTATCAAAGGCAGCCAAGCAAAATAAAGATGAAGTGCACTCAATCGATGGTTTAGTTGGAGCCAAAGTGGACTCAATCAATATGTTTTAGGGAGCTGTTGGTAGCTGCCCTTTAGGATAAATAAATCTGATAAAGAGATAATTAGGAGACTTCCATTCCACTCCACTTCCATTCCATTGGATTCGAAGTTTTTCTGTAAAACCATGAGGCTCTGTTAAAACTTTGATGGATGTAACTGACTGTTATTTTTATGAAATGAGTAGAGAGATGCCATTTTATTGATCTAGTTCCAGAGAGCTGGGCTCGTGGGTTAGAGCCCAACCCATGTACCTCAACTTCTCTGTTATTTCCATTCTTTTCTTTCATGTCATTTAGCTAGTTTTTCTTCTAAACATTTAGCTAGTTTGCTGGTATTTTTATTGATGTTTTAGTTTACGTCCCGTTGTATTTTGTTGTAGATTTAATATTCTTGCGGAGTGGTAGGATAGATGATAAAATCCATGAAGCTGTGAGGCCAACCTTCCCCTGTCAACTCTGTCAATAGAGCTCGAGGAGGGTAGACCTTTTCCCACAAACCAAAAATGCTTCCTCGCTTATGATTTCTTGAAAATAGATTAGATCAGTGCTTGTATCTTCATGAACACATTGTCTGTATTTATTGCATAAATAGTGTTGGCAATATGATGCAATGTGTTGTCCTTGATGGCAACCTACTTGATGAAGTTGTCCTTGATGGAAACTAACTTGATGAGTTGACTTTGGATAGCAACCTATTTGTTAATAATGTAAATTTGATGTATCTACAGAGCAGTTCAGAAGTAACAAAGAAAGAAATTCCAGTAAGTGCCAGAGTAATGATGAATAAGATATGTCATAAAGCATACGTGGGTTTGTAAAGGCAAAGTAGCATATGTACGTGGAAAAGTACGTACCAAGTAGGTATGCCTATTTGCGCTCTGAATTTATAAAACCAGGGGACATTACCATGGTATTGGCCCACTGTATTGAGTGCTGGATTATCTATTTGATCCCGTCCAGGAATACCATCGGCGGTTGAGTGGTTTTGGCTCATGGTATTGAAAAAGGCTAAATCTATATAAGGAGAAGAATATCATAGTGCAAGGGTGTGCATGTGTAAGGGTTGTTAATAAATAAATCTCTTTAAGAGATATATACATGGATGAACTCTGTTCTTAATTGTTAGATTTGAATCTATGATGCACCCTTGGATATAATGATGGTTCAAGATCTCTAGATATGATGATGATGAATCTCCAGAATGACCTACTGAAGGGATGGTGAAGAACTGGCGCAAGTCTGCAGAATTAAATGAATAAATCTGGGTAAGTTTTATAGATCTGCTCTGTTCTGCAAAATTTATTTTTATAGATCTATACGCTAGTTGGTTTCAACAAAAGCACGTATATATGCGGGTTCGCTACATGAAAAGCGCGTATGGAAGTTTGGGTTTTTTAAGAATAAAATACACAGAAGTATACGCGGGTTAATGTGCAGGAAAGCGTGTATGTACGCGGATTCAGTAAAGCAAAGTAGCGTATGCTATTTGAATCAATGTCTATTCATGATTGAGTTTGTATCTGCATATCTATTCTGAAGTCTGGGTTTTAATGAATACTTCACTCTAAAGTATTTATACATGGAATGGGTAACATTTTATTGATTGATCTGAATTAATAATGTACCTATGAAGAAAATGATGAAAATGGATCTCTAGATCTGAAATGACTATTTTTTTTCTAGATCTGTTTATGGAATGTTTAGATTTGTGATCTGGTGAATCTTTGCTGAAGTAGAGGGTGAAATCTGAGTTATCTGTTCTAAAGAGCTGCATAGTTCTGAAAATTTACAGATCTTACACAGGTTCGTTTCAGCAAAAGCGCGTATACGCAGGTTTGTCTCTGTGAAAGCGCGTATATACGCAGGTTTGTCTCTGTGAAAGCGCATATATATGCGAGGTTGATGTGAAGTAAAAACGCATGAATCTAGGGTTTTGTAGAAATTTGAATAATAGCTGAATTATTCACCGAGATTATCCTGATTACACACTATTTAAGCTTCATGCATAATATATAACCTCTTCTACAATTGATCATCAATATGCGGAAATAGAAAGCAGTCGCATGCGCTCATTAAAACATAATCAAGCACACATATCAACACAGGATGTAATGGGGAAAGCAATAGCTGAAAACCCCCAACTATCTGTATATTATAATGATAGAGAAAATGTAACAATACATAGCACAAAGCTCTCACAGCTCTCAGCACTATCTCCAAAAGTTACACACAAACTAGTATGGAAAGTGAACAAGTCACAGGTTCAAATCTCCTCCACAAGTCTGCCTGCCTCTACTGCGCAATCCAAGTTGATTAATGATGAGATCCAAGTTCGAATCCCACTAGCTCCAACTGCGCAATCCTCATTGGCAATCTCCATCAATGTGTGTGCAAATCTCATGCACGGCCAATAGTCACAACTGATAGTAGACTCACCCTTTCACCCACCTCTAACACTGGTCTCCACTGAACTGTCCATGCATTGCAGTTAACTGATGTGTTCTTTAGTTGATTTATGAGTTAATAATTAGTGAATTAATTAATAATTAATTCACACCACTCATCACTAGTGTATTTATCAGTTAGACTAAATACAACTAGTTCAACTAAGTTAAACCGAACACAACTCCATCAACTGTCTCATCAACTCCACCAAACTCTGCCACTTGAGTCCTAACTGAATTCAACCATGCAATAGCTCAACTAAACCTTAGGAAAAGTGTATTTCCTTCTGTCAGCTGCATGTGCCACATCCAAGAATCAAACTGAATTGCTCCAAGAGGATAAAATAATGTTTATAGTCTAAATATTATTAAGGGTTAATAATATTTGACTGTTCTATTTTTAGCTCGGCAGTCTAAAAATAGAAACCGCCCAATGTCTAAAAATAGAGGTCCATCTATTTTTACCAACTCGACCAATCATCCATAAATAACATCCTGCAACTCATAGACCATGATCCATATGTCTAAAAATAGACTTTGCGCCAAAAATAGCCTGCGGGCCCACTTAGTGAAGGCGACTTCTTTTCACTAAGCTCCATCATCTTGTTGTATTTTCAACACTCCCTCTCAACAAGATATGGATTATCTGCAACCCTTATTTTGCCTCTGTGGTATTCGAATTTTCTCCGGTGAGCGCCTTTCGTCAAGATGTCGCATCCTCGATCCTCCGTGGGAATATATGAAAGTAACATGATTCTCCGCTGCACACAATCTCTGATATGATGGTACTTGATTTCGATGTGTTTGGATCTATCATGAAATACTGGATTAGCCGAGAGTTTAATGCAACTCTGGTTATCACAATAAATCACATTAGGCTCCAAGTGTGACCCGAACAACTCGACCAGAATCTTCCTCATCCATATGGCCTTGCATGCAGCCAAGCTCGCTGCCATATACTCAGCCTCTGCTGAACTGAGTGCCACGGATCTTTGCTTCTTGCTGTACCAAGAAACTGTTGTCAACCCGATAATGAAGATCCCTGCAGATGTGCTCTTTCTGTCTGTTGGGCTTCCTGCCCAATCTGCATCCGTGAAGCCACAAAGCTTCACCTCATCCTCCTGTCTGTACCACAAGCCATATCCCGATGTGCCTCTAAGATAACGCAATACATGCTTGCCTGCCTTCCAGAAGATCTTGGTAGGCTTAACCATAGCTTGTGAAAGCTGGTTAACAGCATAGCATATATCGGGTCGTGTATTGACCAGATACATAAGCGACCCCACCAACTGTCGATAAACAGTGGCATCCACTACCTCCGCCGAAGTAGCATCATCCTTCCTCCAACCTCCAGGAAGAGGAGTATCAACAGGCTTGCAGCCATGCATGTTGAACTTCTCCAGTATCTCCCGGGCATACTTACCCTGAGAAACAAACAGTCCATCACTGCGCTGCTAAATTTCCAATCCCAGGAAATAATGAAGGAGGCCCAAGTCCTTCATCTCAAACTCTCTAGCAAGATCCTCCTTGCATGAAAGTATCAACAGCTCATCACCCGTCAAAATCAGATCATCTACATACAGTACAATGATCATCAACTTCCCCTCCACCACAATCTGGTACAGGTTAGGATCCGCCTCACTCTTGGAGAATCCAAGTCCGGTGAAGTAACTGTCTATCCGTGTGTACCAAGCACGAGGTGCTTGCTTCAACCCGTATAGTGCTCTCTTGAGTCTGCACACATGCGACTCACTGCTGAAGATCTCGAAACCTTCGGGCTGCTCTATGTACACCTCCTCCTCAATGACTCCATTGAGGAACGCAGTCTTCACATCCATCTGATGGATGTGCCATCCCATCTGCGCTGAGAGAGCTAGGATCATCCGTATGGAAGAGTACCTTGCGACAGGTGCAAAGGTCTCCTCATAATCGATCCCCTCGATCTGTGAGAAGCCACGGGCGACAAATCTCGCCTTGTACTTCTCCACACTCCCGTCAGCCACCTGCTTCACTTTGTAGATCCATCGAGAACCCACCACTGATTTCCCCTCCGGTCTTGGGACAATCTCCCATGCACTGTTTCTGACGATCAAATCATATTCTTCGATCATGGCATCTACCCATGCGGGTTCCTCCACAGCTTCCTCAAAAGAGGATGGCTCCGTCACGACACATTGACTCACAAGAGCCATGTATCCAGTGTACCGATCCGGTGACTGCCTCTGTCTGCGCTGTGCCGTAGGTGGTCCTACAACCTTCTCTGCATCTCGAGCCAGTCGCTCAGCTTCTGTAGTGCGCATGCGCCCTCTGATGGTTGGCGCTGCATGGGTGGTTTCTTCCACCTCCTGAAATTCCTCTTGTGGCTGATCCACATTCGGAAGCTCCTCCTTAGGAACTAACAGCTCCTCATCTGCATGCAAGTGTAGCTCCCTCTCAAGCGAACACTGCATGGCTTTTTCCTCCTGAAATTTTATATCCCGTCGCACAACAGTCTTGCGACTGTCTGGCACATACACCCGATAGTTATGAGGTGTATCAGTGTACCCCACAAATATTCCAACCTCAGCAGTTGGATCCAGCTTCCTTCTCGCATCCTTCGTCACATGCATGTAGACAAGAGAACCAAAGATCCACAAATGGGAAATATCAGGCCTCTTGCCAGAATAAGCCTCCTCCGGTGTACTCATGCCAAGAACCTTGTGAGGACAACGGTTCTGCACATACACTGCTGTATTGCATGCCTCAGCCCACAAGTGAAGGGGTAGGCCCTGATCATGCAACATCGCCCGTGCAGCACCCACGATCGTTCTATTCTTCCGCTCAGCAACCCCGTTCTGCTGTGGGTTATGGGGTGCGATGAGCTCTCTCCGAATCCCTTCTGCGCTGCAAAAGTCCTTGAATTCAGTAGAGATGAATTCACCACCATTGTCGCTCCTAAGAGCCTTCACATGCTTCCCCGATTCCTTCTCAACCAGCGCCTTGAACTCACAGAAATTTGAGTATGTCTCACTCTTCTTCTGCATGAAGAAGATCCAACACTTCCGAGAGAAATCATCAACAAAGATCACATAGTACTTGTGCTTTGCTGTCGAAGCTACTGAGAAAGGTCCACACACGTCTGTGTGAATTCTCTCAAGGATCGTCGTGGCGCGACTATCCTTCTCGTGAAAGGTGGTTTTCACAAATTTTCCCAAGGTACACCCCTTGCACTGATCTGACTGCGCAAGAGTGCCCTTAGGAAGCCCAGTAGAAATCTGCTGCAGTATCTTCAAAGCTCCATGGTGAAGGTGGCCCAATCTCCGGTGCCACAGCTCGCCATCATCCCGGCTCACCACTCCTTCCGCCTTGCATGCCATTGTTGCGCAGCCATCTACTTGCAACTGATAAAGGTTCTTGACTCGAACCCCTATCTTCCGGGTTTCTCCAGTTGTCTTACTGCGCAGGAAAGCCTTTCCTTCGCTGAAGACAACATCGTACCCCTTGTCTTCTAACATCGCCACAAAGATCAGATTCTTCTTCAATCCTGGAACATGCATCACTTCCTTCAATACGAAGGGTTTACCAGACTCCCTCTCAAAGGAAATGGTATCGATACCAGTCGCACTGTATCTACCATCATCGCCCATCTCGATGTGCACTCCAAGATCTTTCTCATCTAGATCTGAAAACAGATCTCGATCTCCAGTCATGTGAAAAGACGCACCACTGTCCAAGAACCATACTGATCCCATCACACTTGAGACTAAGCATGTGATCAGCGAAAAATCCAGCTCAAACTGCGAGGCTCAGGCCTCTCCCGCTGCAGATCCGGCAGCTTGCTTATTTTTCTTCTTCTGTGGACAATTTGTGGCATAATGTCCGTGCTGGTGACAGTGAAAACACTTCACCTTAGACATGTCCTGCTTCTTGCCTTTCGCACCAGAATGAGAAGCTTTCTTGCTCTTCCCCTTCTTTGCTTTGGCAGCCAAAGCGCAATTTTCTTCATCATATGCCTTTGATGAAGATCCGTCTCTGGTATTCCGCCTTATCTCCTCTTGCACAAGATCCGACCAAAGTCGCTCCCATCCTGGCAATTTCTCCCGACCATTGACAGAATCCTGATAGGCATGCCAACTCTTCGGAAGACTAAGGAGAGCCAAGCTCACCAATTCCTCATCATCGACAGTCACCCCCACACTTCCCAGCTCATCCCTGCATTGGATGAACTTCGTGAGGTACTTGGGCATACTGTCGCCTTTCTCCATCTTTATGTGTTTGAGTTTATCCTTGAGCGCCAACTTCCTCTGGTCGCTCTTGCTTTGGAATAAATATGTCAACGCTTTCCACATCAAGTATGGAGAAGCTTTTCCATGCATGCTGGATACAATGTGATCCTTCACGCCCTCCAACAGAATCCTTCGACATTTTTCCATCTTCTTTTGCCAAGCCTCAACTTGAGCAGCATCAGTAGGCTTTGGGATCTCAGCTTCTATGAACTCCTTCAGCCCGTTATCATCTAATACCACCTCCATCCGGTCCTTCCATGCAACATAATTCGAACTGCCCTCAAGGGCATATTCCAGTCGCAATCCGTTGAAAGACATTTCAACTTTGGCACCAAGAAAACTACTGCAAATTCGAATTCCAAATTCTGCTGCAAATTCAAATTCCAAGCTCAAAACTCAGCTGCTTCTGGATCTGTGAGAACAAATTATTTCTAGCACAGAGATCGACTGTAAGGGCATTTACTGGATATATCACCTTTCAAAGAAAGGATGGATCCAGAGGCTACCTGGCCCGTTACAGACTCTGTCTACCGAAAATAATTGTAATCACTGTAATAGATCCGATGATCAATTCTGCTTTGATACCATGTATAAATTCGAATAATTTGCTGATTTATTCACCGAGATTATCCCGATTACACACTATTTAAGCTTCATGCATAATACATAACCTCTTCTACAATTGATCATCAATATGCGGAAATAGAAAGCAGTCGCATGCGCTCATTAAAACATAATCAAGCACACATATCAACACAGGATGTAATGGGGAAAGAAATAGTTGAAAACCCCCAACTATCTGTATATTATAATGATAGAGAACATGTAACAATACATAGCACAAAGCTCTCACAGCTCTCAGCACTATCTCCAAAAGTTACACACAAACTAGTATGGAAAGTGAACAAGTCACAGGTTCAAATCTCCTCCACAAGTCTGCCTGCCTCTACTGCGCAATCCAAGTTGATTAATGATGAGATCCAAGTTTGAATCCCACTAGCTCCAACTGTGCAATCCTCATTGGTAATCTCCATCAATGTGTGTGCAAAAATCTCATGCACAATCATGGTCACAACTGATAGTCACACCCACCTCTAACACTGGTCTCCACTGAACTGTCCATGCATTGCAGTTAACTGATGTGTTCTTTAGTTGATTTATGAGTTAATAATTAGTGAATTAATTAATAATTAATTCACACCACTCATCACTAGTGTATTTATTAGTTAGACTAAATACAACTAGTTCAACTAAGTTAAACCGAACACAACTCCACCAACTGTCTCATCAACTCCACCAAACTCTGCCACATGAGTTCTAACCGAAGTCAACCATGCAATAGCTCAACTAACCCTTAGGAAAAGCGTATTTCCTTCTGTCAGCTGCATGTGCCACATCCAAGCATCAAACTGAAGTGCTCCAAGAGGATAAGATAATGTTTATGGTCTAAATATTATTAAGGGTTAATAATATTTGACTGTTCTATTTTTAGCCCGGCAGTCTAAAAATAGAAACCGCCCAATGTCTAAAAATAGAGGTCCATCTATTTTTACCAACTCCACCAATCATCCATAAATAGCATCCTGCAACTCATAGACCATGATCCATATGTCTAAAAATAGACATAGTCTAAAAATAGACTTTGCGCCAAAAATAGCCTGCGGGCCCACTTAGTGAAGGCGACTTCTTTTCACTAAGCTCCATCATCTTGTTGCATTTTTACCAGCTTTTGGCCGAAGTGTGTGGAATGAAATGTCTGATCCGTTTTTTGTCGTTTTCATCGCTATTCGTCAATGATGTATTCACATGCTCGGGATGTTTGAATGTTGAATATGTCATGGATTATGTCGATTGAAGATCAAGTTGTTGGTTGATTGCCGATGGAGTTATAAAGTTTCAGCTTGATGTATGGAGGGGTCCAAGCCCGAAAATCCGATGAAAAGTGGCCTACAAGGTATGTTGTGTGGAAGCTTTTGGATCTAGTATGAAAATTAAGGAACGAGGTCCATGGTGGTGCTGAGGGTCGACCCCTTCAAAGGAAGGGGTTGGAGCCCCTTCCGCAGTGGCCGGAGAATCCAGAGAAGGTTGCGCTCGCAGTGGGTGCCTGCGTGCTGGTATGAGTCTGCGCCAGTACAAAATTGTAAGAAGTTTTCTTTATAATAAATATTGAAGACAGAGATGACAGCAGCGATGGTTTTCTCCCGAATTGGGTTTCCACCTTAAATACTGGTGTTCATGTGTGTTGCTTATGTGTGATGGTTTATTCTGTTATTACTGCACATGTTTACTGCTTACTAAACATTTGATGAATGAATGATGCAATGATCTAAGTAAAGAATTAAATGCATAATAAGATCTCTGGACATACGCAAGTTTTCTTAAGGATATCCGTGTGTATACGCGAGTTGGGTTCAGTAAAGTAGCATATGGTTTTAAGAGAAAGAAAAAGTAAAAAGTTTTCAGTCAGCTCTAAATACTGATTCACCCCCCCTCTCAGTATTTTTCCCAACAATTGGTATCAGAGCAGGTCCTTCTGAAAAAGCTTAGCCGCTAGAAGGAAGATCAAACAAGATGAGCAATCAAGATGGAACAACATCTATCAGACCTCCACTCTTCAACGGAAACAATTTAATCTTATGGAAAACAAGGATGAGATCCTATCTTCAGTCTCTGGGAGCAGATGTATGGGCTATTGTTGAAGGAGGATATCAATATCCAGCCGCAGTACCAACAGATCCAACAGAAAGAAAGAATTATGAAACAAATGCAAAGGCGGTCAATGCTCTATTGGGAAGTCTAACTAAAACAAAATTTGTCAAAGTCATGCAGCTGGATACAACAAAGGCAATATGGGACAAAATCATTCTAAGTTATGAAGGTGATGCAAAGGTCAAAAGTGCTAAACTCCAAACTCTCAGAATTCAATATGAGAATCTAAAAATGCATAATGAGGAGAGCATTGCCAATTTCTTTTTACGTCTTGATGATATTGTAAATCGTATGAGAAATCTAGGAGAAACAATAACTGAATCTACTTTGGTTGAGAAAGTTTTAAGATCACTAACGGCAAAATTTGAGTCAAAAGTTTTTGCTCTTGAAGAAAAGCAAGATCTTCAAAATATTACTATGGTGCAACTTCATGGCATACTAATTGCATGTGAAATGAGAAGACGTTGATCCAGGTGGATATTGGTGGCCACCCGCCTATTCCACTTGGGCCCCACCATTGTCTCTTTCAGTTTTTCAGTTTTGGCATAACTTACTATTTTTAGCAGTTTTTCGGGTCCTGAACTTCCGGAGCCGTTTTGAGGCCCTAAACGACGTTTTTTGGTATGAAAATTTGTTGCAATTTTGATCATCAAAATCGTCACAAAAGTTGTAGTCCTCGGATAGAGCTTTCTAATGATGTATCATGTGCGTCAAACGGAGATAGTATGCCAAAGTTATGTCCCTGGGAAGTTGAAACACCAATTTACCCAAACGGGGCCCATAGTTTTGGCGCTTCATCTCCTAGGGTTAGGTTTTGGGATGTTGAGGGCTCTCCATTGTTTCTCAATAATAAATAGGCCCTCGAGCCTCATTGTAACTCAGTTCAGAGGTCTGTAGCCACCACATCTCTTCTCAGAGATTCGCTACCAGCACCCTAGCTATTTTATTTCCATTATGTCTGCAAGCATCTTTCTGTTATTTGATATTAATGAAATGAAGTGTTATTTCCGCTGCATCTCTGTATTTATGGTTATGTGTTTATTCTGTTGCGTTCCTGCATAAATCCGATCAAGACGCAGGACCATCTGAAGTCAAAGAAGCCATCTTTAGGGCTTCTACAAAAGGGAAATAAGTACAAGAGACAGAAGGATCAGGGTATATCTCAGAAGAAGATGAGGTAAATTTTGTAAAGAAACTCCAACTTGGCACAGGACGGTTCAGAGGTAAGCTTCCTTTCAAATGTTTTTCTTGTGGAAGAGTTGGTCATTATGCTGCTAAGTGTCCTTACAAAGAAACACATGAAAAAGGGAAAGAAGTAGCAAGAAGGAATAAGAATCGGTTTAGCACTAGAAAAAGTTACTATACTCATGAAGACAGTGATGGGTTATCTGACAGTGAGGAAGAATGTGAACAAGATCTTATACTTCTCATGGCATTTGAAAAAGAATCTAGAGAAGAAAAAGATACTTTTATGGATGCTTTAGAGGACAATGATTTTCTTGATGAATTCAATCAACTCAAAATATGCTTAGAAGAAATTAAAATATGCTTAGAAGAAAGTAAAATATCCATAGAAACTCTGAAAAATCAGCTTGAAGAAAAGGAGAAACACAATGAGAAATTAGAATGTGAAATAGTAAGTCTAAGAAAATAAATTGAGAAAGCAAAGACTTTGAATCTTAGATTTGCTAAAGGATCTAAAACCTTATATGAGATTATCAAGATACAATGTTCTCCTCTTATAAAGACAGGTCTTGGATATATCGGAGAATCTTCTCAGGCTTCAGCACCAAATTATCTAAAAGTAGCTACAGCCAGTATACAACATTCTGCCACTTAGCAAGGGAATAAAGAATATTTACAGGTAAAGCATGACCATCTCAATTCAAAGAACACTAATAGGAATACCTTTCAAAGAAACACCAATCAACAGGTAAATTCAAGTAGAAGATTTCATGATCGCATAAATTTCTTCTTCAATGGACAATGTTTCTCATGTCACAATTTTGGTCATAAAGTTGTTCAATGTGTTGCATATAAAACCATCATGACAAGAGAAGCAAGAAAGAAAAGGATTGATATTGAAACAAAGAAGAATACCTATAAAAAAATTTCTCCTCTTCAAAATGAAGTTGAATGTGCTTATTGCAATAACTTTGGCCATGAAGAATCTGAATGCAGGAGCAAAGTTCAGCCAAAAGAACATGTTCCTTCAAGCTCCAAAGTCTGGAAAAAGAAGGAATTACAAGTTGAAAATTGTGGCATAGCGTTATTTGCAGAAGATGAAGAAAACCAATGGTACATTGATAGTGGATGCTCAAGACACATGACAGGTGACAAAAACAAACTTCTTGCATATAGTGCTCTAGAAAAGGAAAAGAATGTTACATTTGGAAATGATACTCCTGCGGTCATTAAGGGAAAAGGGTATGTTTTTCTAAAAGAAAAGGTGAAAGCTAATGAAGTCATGTATGTGGATGGATTAAAGCATAACTTGTTAAGTGTAAGTCAAATGTGTGATCAAGGAACCGAAGTTGTCTTTAGTTCAAAAGAATGTGTGGTACGTGATCTTGATACAGGTAAAACAATTATAAAATGAAAAAGAACTCCAAGCAACCTGTATGTATTAAAGAACTGCAAAGAACAATGTTACTTGAGTAAATCTTCATAAAACTGGCTATGGCATAGAAGGTTGGGGCATCTGAGCTTCTCTCAAATCAAAAAATCAAGCAGACTTAAAGTTGTTCGTGATCTTCCCAATATTACTCTACCTGAAAATATCATATGCAAATCTTGCCAATTCGGTAAGCAAACCAGAGTACAATTTAATGCCAAGGAAGGATCATCAAGTAAGCCTCTTGAACTCATTCATACTGACATATGTGGACCTGTGAAGAAAAAGTCACCACATGGTGAACAATACTATATCTTATTTATTGATGATTTCTCTAGAATGTGTTGGATTGGGTTGGTTAAACACAAAGATGAAGCGTTTGAGAAATTTCAGATCTTCAAAGCACTGGTTGAAAATGAATTAGATCTAAAAATCAAGTGTCTTAGATCTGATCGAGGAGGAGAATATACATCAGATGAATTCCTTGAATTTTGTGAACAACATGGCATAAAAAGATAGTTTTTTGTAGCTGGCACTCCACAACAAAATGGCGTAGCAGAAAGAATGAATAGAACAGTTCAACAAATGGCTAGAGCTATGCTTGATGATTCCGGAACACTTGACACATTTTGGGAGAAGCAGCACATACAGCAGTAAATATTCTTAACAAGGCACATGTTCATGTAAATAGTGATAAAAATCCATATGAACTTTGGTATGGTAATCCTCCCAATGTGAAGCATTTTAGAGTGTTTGGAAGAAAATGCTTTATAAAAAATAATGATGAAAAAATTGGCAAGTTTGAACCCAGAGCAGATGAAGGAATACTTCTTGGTTACTCCTCTAGGAGTAGAGCATATAAATGTTACAATAAAAGACTTCGGAAGATTGTTGAATGTATTGATGTTGTTATTGATGAGTCTCCTGCAGCCCCAAAAGAAGAAAAACAAACAACAAATGAAGACGATGGTGACATATGTCCTTCTACATCAAATAGCAATGATATAGACAGTGAACCCAATGAAGAACCTGAAGATGATTTATCTGAAAAGGCTCCATCCAGATATGTTCAAAAAAATCATCCAGAATCTCAAATTTTGGGAGATAAGGGATCAGGTGTACAAACAAGAAGGACTCTTGTGGGATCTTCTAGCTATCTGGCATTTCTATCCACTATTGAACCACACAATGTCAATCAAGCTAGCAAAGATGCATGTTGGGTTCAAGCCATGAATGAAGAGCTTGATCAAATTGAAAAGAATCACACTTGGGAATTAGTGCCAATACCTCATAACAAAAATGTCATCGGAACTAAATGGATATTCAAAAACAAGTTAAATGAGAATGGGGATGTTGTAAGAAATAAAGCTAGACTTGTTTGCAAGGGGTATACTCAACAAGAAGGTATAGACTTTGAAGAAAATTTTTCTCCTATAGCTAGACTTGAAGCCATAAGAATGTTTCTTGCTTTTTCAAGTTCTCAACAAATCAAAGTTTATCAAATGGATGTTAAATCTGCATTTCTCAATGGTGATCTAGAAGAAGAAGTTTATATAGAACAACCAGAAGGATTCATTTTGGGAAATGATGAAAATCTTGTTTGTAGACTTAAAAAGACTCTATATGGTCTCAAACAAGCTCCAAGGGCATGGTATTATCGTCTTGACAAATATCTTCATCAACAAGGATTTTCAAAGGGGTCTGCTGATAACAACTTATACACAAAAACTGAAAATGATAAACTATTGATTGTGGTTGTATATGTTGATGATATCATTTTTGGAAGTAATGAAGAGTCTATGAGTCAGAAATTTGCTTCTGATATGCAGCAAGAATTTGAAATGTCTTTACTTGGGGAACTAACATTGTTTCTTGGCTTGCAAGTGCAACAAACAACAGATGGCATATTCTTATCACAAACAAAATATCTTAAGTAAATTCGGAAGAAGTATGGTATGGAAGAGTGCAAACCTGTAAGTACACCAATGGTAACTGGATGTAATCTTAGTTCTCATGATGATTCTCCCATAGTGAATCAACCAGAATACATATCTATGATAGGAAGTCTACTTTATCTCACTGGGACTAGACCAGACATTATGCATGCAGTTGGAATTGTTGGATGATTCCAAGCTAATCCAAAAGAGTCTCACCTTCAGGCTGTCAAAAGAATATTCAAATATCTACAAGGAACTCAAGACTTTGGACTATGGTATCCAAAGAATGCCGATCTCACTCTTCATGCTTACACTGATGCAGATTGGGCTAGAAATGTTGATGATCGGAAAAGCACTAGTGGTGGTGCATTCTATATGGGGCCCCGGTTAGTATCTTGGTTCAGCAAGAAGCAAAGCTCTATTGCCTTATCTACAGCAGAAGCAGAATATGTGGCTGCTACATCATGTTACACTCAACTTATCTAGATGATGCAAACCTTACAAGACTTTCAAATCAAATGTTCACCTCCTATATCCATTATGTGTGATAACACAAGTGCCATCAGTATCTCAAAGAATCCTGTTATGCATTCCAAGACCAAGCACATTCCCATCAAGTATCACTTCTTACGTGAACAAGTGCTTGAACAAAAGGTGAAGTTGGAGTATGTCCCCTCCAAAGAACAAGTTGCTGATATATTTACCAAACCTTTACCCAAGGAAGCGTTCGAATATCTCAGATAGAAGCTGGGAGTATTCTCTGCCATGTAGAAGATTAGATCTACTTAAATACAGAAGATTAAATTGGATACAAGGATTTCCTGAAGGACAGTCGCATATATACGCGAGTTTATACACAGAAAACCGCGTATGGGTATTTGCTGACAAATTTTTTTCTAGGTCAGCATTCTTCAGCACTGCTGCCGTGCTGTTGGGTATCTCTGGTGATGTTCCAACTCTCATATTTTTGTTTCATTCTCTAATGCTTCTGATGAAGATGCCTTGATGATTTGCTGTTGAAAGTGTTCAGGATGCACAAGCTAAGGGGGAGCTTTGGTCATATGGAACGGATGCATTGTTGGCATTCTAATTATTTGCTGTGGTCTGATCTCATGCTTGAGATTCTTTGGTCTTGATTGTATAATTTATTTCTATATTTTGATGAAAAGGTTATACCTATGATGTAAATTGTAATATTCAGTCATGTAAAGACTTCTTCAAATTTGTAAACCCACTTGGTTGGGTAATTGAGTCAAATTGTGCAAACCCACTTGGTTGGGTACTTGAGTCACATATGTAAATCCACTTGGTTGGATCATTGATGTAAGTATGAGTCCTTGGTGATAGGAAAGGTCATAGAGTCATGTACTTCATTGAAAAATTATGTTTGAAGATTCAGCATGAACTCAAGGGGAGCAAGCATGGTAACTTCAGTGCACATCAGATCTACAGAGCTCTTCTTTCTACAAGAGAAGAAAAACCTTGTTTTGGTTTTGATCCGCCCTTTGCCCTTGATGTCAAAGGGGGAGAGTATCATGGTATTTGAATAATGGTTATAATCAATGCATCTATCTGTTGTGGTGATCAAACACCATCATGGTTTCCATCAAGTCCAAAGGGGGAGATTGTTGGCAATATGATGCAATGTGTTGTCCTTGATGGAAACCTACTTGATGAAGTTGTCCATGATGGAAACTGACTTGATGAGTTGTCTTTAGATAAGCAACCTATTTGTTAATAATGTAAATCTGATGTATCTACAGAGTAGTTCAGAAGTAACAAAGAAAGAAATTCCAGTAAGTGCCAGAGTAATGATGAATTAGATATGTCACAAAGCATACGCGGGTTTGTAAAGGAAAAGTAGCGTATGTACGTGGAAAAGTACGTACCAAGTAGCGTATACCTATTTGCGTTCTAAATTTATAAAACCAGGAGACATTACCATGGTATTGGCCCATTGTATTGAGCGTTGGATTATCTATTTGATCTCATCCAGGAATATCATCAGCAGTTGAGTGGTTTTGACTCATGGTATTGACAAAGGCTAAATATATATAAGGAGAAGAAGATCATAGTGCAATAGTGTGCGTGTGCAAGGGTTGTTAATAAATAAATCTCTTTAAGAGATATCTGCATGGTTGAACTCTAATAGATCTAAATCTATGATGCACCTATGGATATGATGAAGGTTCAAGATCTCTAGATCTAGAAATGATGAATCTCTAGGATGATCTGCAAAAGAAATGATGAAGACCTGGAGCAAGTCTGATGAAGAACTTGAAGAAATCTTGGTAAGTTTATAGATATGGTCTGTTCTGCAAATTTTATCTTTTTCAGATCTATACGCTAGTTGGTTTCAACAAAAGCATGTATACACGCGAGTTCGCTTCATGAAAAGAGCGTATGGCAGTTAGGGTTTTTGAAAAAATAAAATACACAGAAGTATACGCGGGTTGATGTGCAGGAAAGCGCGTATGTACGTGGCTTCAGTAAAGCAAAGTAGTGTATGCTATTTGAATCAATGTTTCTTCAGGGTTGATTTTGTATCTGCATATCTATTATGAAGTCTGGGTTTTAATGAATACTTCACTCTGAAGTATTTCTGCATGGAATGGGTAACAATTTATTGATTGATCTGAATTAATAATGTAACTATGAAGAAAATGATGAAGAGGGATCACTAGATCTGAAATGACTATGTATTTTCTAGATCTATTTATGGAATGTTTAGTTCTGTGATCTGATGAATCTTTGCTGAAGTAAAGGGTGAAATCTGAGTTATCTGTTCTGAAGAGTTGAATAGTTCTGAAAAGTTACAGATCTATACGCATGTTCATCTCAGCGAAAGCGCGTATATACGCAGGTTAGTTTCAGCAAAAGCGCGTATACGTAGGTTTGTCTCTGTGAAAGCACGTATATACGCAGGTTCAGTGAAGTAAAAGTGCGTATGGAATCTAGGGTTTTGCTAAAGTGTGTGGAATGAAATGTCTAATCTGTTTTGTTGTTTTACTTCCATCTGTCAATGATGTATTCATACAGATCTGGGTTGGTTGAATGTTGAATATGTTGCTGATTATGTTGATTGAAGATCAAGTTGTTGGTTGATTGGTTGATGATTCAATGAATGAATCGATGGAGTTATAAGTTTCAGTTTGATGTATGGAGTGGGTCCAGTCTGAAAATCTGATGAAGAGTGGCCTACAAGGTATGTTGTGTGGAAGCTGTTGGATCCAGTCTGAAAATTGATGAAACGCGGTCCATGGTGGTGCTGATGGTCGAAGCCTTCAGTGAGGGGGTTGGAGCTCCCTTCCAGTAGTGGCTGGAGAACGAGAGAAGGTTGCAGCCCTCTGCAGGTGGGTGCCTGTGTGCTGGTATGAGTCTGCACCAGTACAAAATTGTAAGAAGTTTTCTTTATAATAAATATTGAAGACAGAGACGACAACAGTGGTGGTTTTCTTCCGAATTGGGTTTCCACCTTAAATACCGGTGTTCATGTGTGTTGCTTATGTGTGATGGTTTATTCTGTTATTACTGCACATGCTTACTGCTTACTAAACATATGATGAATGAATGATGTAATGATCTAAGTAAAGAATTAAATGCATAGTAAGATCTCTGGACATACGCAAGTTTTCTTAAGGATATCCGCATGTATACGCGAGTTGGGTTCAGTAAAGTAGCGTATGGTTTTAAGAGAAAGAAAAAGTAAAAAGTTTTTAGTCAACTCTAAATACTGATTCACGCCCCCCCCCCCCCCCCCCCCCCTCTTAGTATTTTTCCCAAAAATTGGTATCAGAGCAGGTCCTTCCGAAAAAGCTTAGCCGCTAGAAGAAAGATCAAACAAGATGAGCAGTCAAGATGGAACAACATCTATCAGGCCTCCGCTCTTCAACGGAAATAATTTAATATTTTGGAAAACAAGGATGAGATCCTATCTTCAGTCTATGGGAGCAGATGTATGGGCTATTGTTGAAGGAGGATATCAATATACAGTAGCAATACCAACAGATCCAACGGAAAGAAAGAATTATGAAACAAATGCAAAGGCGGTCAATGCTCTATTGGGAAGTATAACTGAATCAGAATTTGTCAAAGTCATGCAGTTGGATACAGCAAAGGCAATATGGGACAAAATAATTCTAAGTTATGAAGGTGATGCAAAGGTAAAAAGTGCTAAACTCCAAACTCTTAGAATTCAATATGAGAACCTAAAAATGCATAATGAGGAGAGCATTGCCAATTTATTTTTACGTCTTGATGATATTGTAAATCGTATGAGAAATCTGGGAGAAATAATAACCAAATCTACTTTGGTTGAGAAAGTTTTAAGATCACTAACGACAAAATTTGAGTCAAAAGTTTCTGCTCTTGAAGAAAAGCAGGATCTTCAAAATCTTACTGTGGTGCAACTTCATGACATACTAATTGCATGTGAAATGAGAAGAGGAGGACCATCTAAAGTCAAAGAAGCCATCTTTAGAGCTTCTACAAAAGGGAAAGAAGTACAAGAGACAGAAGGATCAGGGTATATCTTAGAAGAAGATGAGGTAAATTTTGTAAAGAAACTCCAACTTGGTACAGGACGGTTCAGAGGTAAGCTTCCTTTCAAATGTTTTTCTTGTGGAAGAGTTGGTCATTATGCTGCTAAGTGTCCTCACAAAGAAACACATGAAAAAGGAAAGGAAGTAGCAAGAAGGAATAAGAATCAGTTTAGCACTAGAAAAAGTTACTATACTCATGAAGACAATGATGGGTTATCAGACAGTGAGGAAGAATGTGAACAAGATCTTAGACTTCTCATGGCATTTGAAAAGAAGTTTAGAGAAGAAAAAGATACTTTTATGGATGCTTTAGAGGACAATGATTTTCTTGATGAAATCAATCAACTCAAAATATGCTTAGAAGAAAGTAAAATATCCATAGAAACTCTGAAAAATCATCTTGAAGAAAAGGAGAAACACAATGAAAAATTAGAATGTGAAATAGTAAGTCTAAGAAAAGAAATTGAGAAAGTAAAGACTTTGAATCTTAGATTTGCTAAAGGATCTGAAACCTTAGATGAGATTATCAAGGTACAACGTTCTCCTTTTATAAATACAGGTCTTGGATATATCAGAGAATCTTCTCAGACTTCAGCACCAAATTATCTAAAAGCAGCTACAGCCAGTATACAACATTCTTCCACTCAGCAAGGGAATAAACAATCTTCACAATTAAAGCATGACCATCTCAATTCAAAGAACACTAACAAGAATACCTTTCAAAGAAACACCAACCAATAGGTAAATTCAAGTAGAAGATTTCATGATCGCAAAAATTTCTTCTTCAATGGACAATGTTTCTCATGTCACAATTTTGGTCATAAAGCTGTTCAATGTGTTGCATATAAAACTATCATGACAAGAGAAGCAAGAAAGAAAAGGATTGATATTGGAACAAAGAATAATACCTATAACAACTTTTCTCCTCTTCAAAATGAAGTTGAATGTGCTTATTGCAATAACTTTGGCCATGAAGAATCTGAATGCAGGAGCAAAGTCCAGCCAAAAGAGAATTTTCCTTCAAGCTCCAAAGTATGGAAAAAGAAGGAATTACAGGTTGAAAATTGTGGCATAGCTTTATTTGCAGAAGGAGAAGAAAATCAATGGTACATTGATAGTGGATGCTCAAAACACATGACAGGTGACAAAAACAAACTTCTTGCATATAGTACTCTAGAAAAGGAAAAGAATGTTACATTTGGAAATGATACTCCTGCTGTCATTAAGGGAAAAGGGTCTGTTTTTCTAAAAGAAAAGGTGAAAGCTAATAATGTCATGTATGTGGATGGATTAAAGCATAACCTATTAAGTGTAAGTCAGATGTGTGATCAAGGAACTGAAGTTGTCTTTAGTTCAAAAGAATGTGTGGTACGTGATCTTGATACAGGTAAAACAATTATAAAAGGAAAAAGAACTCCAAGCAACCTGTATGTATTGAAGAACTGCAAAGAACAATGTTACTTGAGTAAATATTCAGAAAACTGGCTATGGCATAGAAGGTTGGGACATCTGAGCTTCTCTCAAATCAACAAATCTAGCAGACTTAAAGTTGTTCGTGATCTTCCCAATATTACTCTACCTGAAAATATCATATGCAAATCTTGCCAATTCGGTAAGCAAACCAGAGTACAATTTAATGCCAAGGAAGGATCATCAAGTAAGCCTCTTGAACTCATTCATACTGACATATGTGGACCCGTGAGGAAAAAGTCACCACGTGGTGAACAATACTATATCTTATTTATTGATGATTTCTCTAGAATGTGTTGGATTGGGTTGATTAAACACAAAGATGAAGCATTTGAGAAATTTCAGATCTTCAAAGCACTGGTTGAAAATGAATTAGATCAAAAAATCAAGTGTCTTAGATCTGATTGAGGAGGAGAATATACATCAGATGAATTCCTTGAATTTTGTGAACAACATGGCATAAAAAGACAGTTTTCTGTAGCTGGCACTCCACAACAAAATGGCATAGTAGAAAGAATGAATAGAACAGTTCAACAAATGGCTAGAGATATGCTTGATGATTCCGGAACACCTGACACATTTTGGGGAGAAGCAACACATACAGCTGTAAATATTCTTAACAAGGCACATGTTCGTGTAAATAGTGATAAAACTCCATATGAACTTTGGTATGGTAATCCTCCCACTGTGAAGCATTTTAGAGTTTTTGGAAGCAAATGCTTTATCAAAAATAATGATGAAAAACTTGGCAAGTTTGAACCTAGAGCAGATGAAGGAATACTTCTTGGTTACTCCTCTAGGAGTAGAGCATATAAATGTTATAATAAAAGACTTCGGAAGATTGTTGAATGTATTGATGTTGTTATTGATGAGTCTCCTGCAGCTCCAAAAGAAGAAAAACAAACAACAGATGAAGACGATGGTGACATATATCCTTCTACATCAAATAGAAATGATATAGATAGTGAACCCAATGAAGAACCCGAAGATGATTTATCTAAAAAAGCTCCATCCAGATATGTTCAAAAGAATCATCCAGAATCTCAAATTTTGGGAGAAAAGGGATCAGGTGTACAAACAAGAAGGACTCTTGTGGGATCTTCTAGCTATCTGGCATTTCTATCCACTATTGAACCACACAATTTCAATCAAGCTAGCAAAGATGAATTTTGGATTCAAGCCATGAATGAAGAGCTTGATCAAATTGAAAAGAATCACACTTGGGAATTAGTACCAAGACCTCATGACAAAAATGTCATTGGAACTAAATGGATATTCAAAAACAAGTTAAATGAGAATGGTGATGTTATAAGAAATAAAGCTAGACTTGTGTGCAAAGGGTATGCTCAACAAGAAGGTATATACTTTGAAGAAACCTTTGCTCCTGTAGCCAGACTTGAAGCCATAAGAATGTTTCTTGCTTTTTCAAGCTTCCAACAAATCAAAGTTTATCAAATGGATGTTAAATCTGCTTTTCTCAATGGTGACCTAGAAGAAGAAGTTTATATAGAACAACCAGAAGGATTCATATTGGGAAATGATGAAAAACTTGTTTGTAGACTTAAAAAGGCTCTATATGGTCTCAAACAAGCTCCAAGGGCATGGTACTATCGTCTTGACAAATATCTTCATCAATAAGGATTTTCAAAGGGGTCTGCTACAAGCAACTTATAAATTGTTGAGCCTTAGAATTGTCTTCTCTTTTACAAACCTTCACCTCATTTCATCATTCTTTTATCACTTCATAAGCCTAAAATCAATGAAGAATGATTAGGATTGCTTAAAGGTTACATGCAATTGATTAACATATTGTATTTTCATGATTTTTGCTATTTTAACAATTTTTTGCAAAATAGCTACAGAATACAGGCATTTCGTAGCTGACCGCGCATTCCGTAGCTGATCCCGCATTCCGCAGCTGTTTTACAGTTTGAGTGGGTTACAGGTGTCGTCTCAAGAAAAACCGCATATGGGCATATTCCACGTCATGTCTACATGGTTTGTTGCTCACCATGAAGGAAGAAACGAATTCTGTGTGTGGTTATGCACGTGGAAACCAAAATCAAGAGGTAGACTTCTTGTAGGACTGTCTCAGTCCAGCTGTCTACAGCAAAAGTACGCAGCCTTCAATAAGAGTTTTAATTTGAATAGGAGTGGGAAAGACAGTAATCCCTATGTTATCTCAAGTTCTGTTATGTAATTTCATTATAAATATGACTTGGGAGACCAAGCAACAAAGGTTAGAGATCTTAGTTAGTTTTTGGCTTTTGCTGTTAGGTTCCAGAACCGTGAATACTCTGTTTCAGTCTTTTTCTCCTTTAATGAAAGAAACAACATTTCTGTGAACGTGCTGAGTCAATTTTAAGTTAGATTGCATGCTACCAGGTGGTGGAGGGCCCCTACCTCCTGTGCAGCTCTGTTTTCATAATTTAGATAAGTGTTTTAGCTCTGTTTTCACAGTTTAGATACGTATTTACTTTCAGTCTTTTGTTTATGTTTCAATTGCATTAGATAGTACAGCCAGACTTGTTTTTGTAATATGAAATAGACTAGTTGCATGATTAATTTAGTCATAACACTCCAGAGGTAGAATGCATATGGTTCAGCTTTGTCCTTTCTTTTCAAGTATGATAATGGCTCTTTAGTTTGATATTGTTCATTGTAGATTAATAGCATCTTAGTTTAGTTTTAACTCATTGCTTTAACACTTCAAGTTTAGTTGTTGTCCATTGTAGCTTACTTTGTCTTAGTTGATAAATTCAATCTCACAAGCTTAATTATTTACAAAACTTCTTTTGTTCAAAATTCATACTCATACACAATTATCTGGACAAAAGATAGTATTATTATAAGGTCTGGAGTATTTTGCAGCTTCTTTATCATTTCACAAACAAGCCTCTTTCTCAAAGACTCTTTTTGAAAGGAAATCTATAACTTTTGAGAAAGGTTTGATGGTGTTAAATTGAGTTGCAAAACAAAAGTAGAAACTAGTTTAGAGTAGAAACTTTACCTTGTTACAAATATTCTTTTCCACATATTTTCCAACAAATATCTATTCATGGATAAAGATGTTGTACATTGTAAGTTATCTGTTTGATTAGTGATTTAGGAGAAAACTTCATTTACACTTAGCTTGTTCATTTCTGAGGTTCATTTCAATTTCATGTTGTGAGTTTACAATAGAGTCATTATCAAGCTTTGTATTTGTTGGTTGCTAGTCATAGTTAGACTCTGTTTTGTTTTAGCATTTGCATTTATTTACCATCATAGTTTAGGCTTCACTCTGGTTTGACCAATAGTTTCCCTTCAGTTAGCACTTAGTTCTTTTCCTTTTCAAAATAAAACCATAAAACCAAAAACATCAGAAAACACTAAACACAACGAAGTAGGAAGAGGTTACTTAGGCACATATAGTGCACCACACTTCAGCAGTTTACTGACCCTGGTTGACAATTAAATGAGCTCAATTTAAGAGACTAGATTGAGACCAAACATTTTGGCGCCGTTGCCGGGGAAGTGTAACTAGGTATCCTGATTTCCTACATCCACAAAAACAAAAACAAAAACTTCAATCACCTACCACACCCACTCTATCATGTGGTGCAGTAAGAGCCACACATCCACATCATGAATTCATATTTTTGCAGGTAGAAGAAGAGGTGACAAAGGAGGTTGAAGAAATGGATGGAGATGATGACAATGAGGAAGATACTTTTGGATTTCCCATTCAAGAAACTGATATCAACATTCAAATGAAGAAAATACATCCATCTGTACTTCCTAACTTCAAAGGTATGAGATCAGAAGACCCGGAAACCTTTCTTTTTGAATTTGAAATAATTTGTAGATCTTATGGCTACTCATTGCACATGCAAAAATTGAATTTGTTTCCGGCAACATTGAAGGATAGAGCTCTTAGATGGTTCATGACTTTAGGAACAAATTCTATAGGGACATGGGATGATATGAAAAAAGTATTTTTGGAAAAATATAAAGGTTATTGCATGCACCATGACCTTAGAAATGAAGTCTTTAAGATGAACCAAAAAGAGGATGAAAGCCTAGAAGATTTAGTAGAGAGATTTACTTATAATATCAAAAGATCTAAATTGCATAATTTAGGATCAGATGCATTAAAAACTCTTCTACTAAATGCTATAAAGGATGAATGGATTGATCTTCTTAATATTGTGGGAAAAGGAGATGTCTATCGATTGTCATTTCAAGAAATTTGTGAACTATGCAAGAACATATCAAGAGGAAAAGCAAAGTGTGTAAGATCCCTTCAAGGTCCATTTGTGGCAAAAGTAAGTAAGTCAACATCAAAATTGGTAAGTCAAACTGAACCAAACAATTTGATAAACATTCTTGGTAATTTAAATGAACAAACTAACATGCTAAGAGTGCAAAACAAGCAAAAAGTTGCTTCATTTATATTTTGCCCTAAATGTAGAAAGAAACATACCTTGCATGAATGTCCACTTGATACCATTAAAATGTGTAAAATTTGTGCAGGATCACATACTACTGAAGATTGCCCATCATTACCAGGGTTGAAGGCAATTTACCAGAAGGATAATGGAGCAAATCAAGCACAAGAGCAACTTTGTTATGTAGCTCCAAGAGGACTATGGTAGCCTCATCAACCCAATATGATGCAATATCCTTATGCACAGTATCAAGGTTATGCACAACAATCTCAAGGTAATTGGAAAACACCCTTGCCTTGGCAATCTTGGCCATCTCAATCCCAACCTCAAAACCAACTTTGGAAACCTTGGCCATCTCAATCCCAACCTCAAAACCAACTTTGGAAACCTTGGCCATCTCAATTCCAACCTCAAAACCAATCTTGGCAACAAAGTTGGCAAAGGCCATACAAAGGAAATCCACTTTCTCCTCAATCTTTCCCTCTCTATCCTCAATATCATCATCAATGTTATCCATACCATGTACCTCCACTACAACATCAATATCACCCTCATTTTACCTCAATTCAATCTTTTCCATTACCATCCACACAAACACCCCAAAGATTCCCCACTCCACTACCTCCACAACCATTTCATATCCCCAACAATAAAACACCTCAATCAACTTACACATCTGAGGTATTGCAAAATGATTCACCAGCTGTCATTGAAGAACAACAACCAGCAGAAGAAGACTCAGATAAGGTCCAAGAATCAGGGATGTCTATTGATAAAGAGGAGATATTGGAACTAGAGATTGAAAAGTCTCATGCATGCCTATTACTAGATTCTATGAATGAAGATCACATCTCCGAAGACTTGCATTTCATGATAGAGGAAAGACAAGGAAGACAAGATTACATTGAATCTTGGTTCAATTCAGTCATTGGATTCCAATGCTCAATTATTCAATATCTTTTGACATCATCTAAATCAATACAGTTGGCATCTCATATACAGGTACATATCAAAGAGTGTCTTTCAAACCTGCATATGAGTTTATCTATCATCTTGTTACAGACATGGTTCCATTGGAAGTACTCATATACTTGAACAAGATTTTCTTTTTCAAGTAGAGTAGGACATAAAAAAAAAAGAGAAAAAAAAGGGAAAAAGGAAAAAAAGAAAAAAAAGAGTAAAGAGAAAAATAAGTCCTATTGTGAAAACCAGCTTGCTGGCGCAATTGGACATGAGCTTTGTTTGAAAACCAGGCAACTGGCGGGCAAAGTTCACAATAAAGTTCTGCAATTTCATGATGGTTTCAATCTTTCATGGTTCTTCAAATCATTCTTGGTTCTATGCTCGAGTTGGATGATGTGGAATTCCTTAAGGTCCACCTTCCAACGGATCTTGTCCCATCGACCTCAACACTTTATCTGGGATCAATATTAGATATTATTTGAAGTGCCTTGGAGCTTGCATTCATCAATGGCAAGCCTCCTCATTGATAACAATGGGAATACAACAATGTCTCTTGATTTTCAAATCTTGCAGGCGACTCGACTTCGACACATTCATTCGTCCCTGTCAAGATGCACTGAGGTACCTTGACACTCATTTACATTATCGGTGATTTGTCTCGCATTGGTTAACGATTTTCATTATTGATCGGTAATCCAATGATTTCTTCCCATGCTCGACTTCGACACATCTATTCGCATGGTGAGAATTGTACCATGAATGTTGGCTTTGATGAAGACTAATGGTTTTATGGAATCAACAAAAACTTGCAGCAGTGAATTTTATTAGTTTCTTGTAGCAGCATGTTCATCTTTTTGTCAATTCAATAACAGCTGCGGAAAGTGGCAGTTTCTGCAGCCATTGCTGTAGCAGCATGTTTTCATCTTTTTGCAACTTTTTCCAGAAGGCAGTTTTGGCGCAAGTATTGCAAGGGATTGGAGCAGAAATAAAAAATTATGAGCTTCTGGGTTTTCTCAAAATATGATAAATTGAGTAAGACCCAGACAGAATTTGAAAAAAAACAATTTTTATGGGCATTTCAGAAGGGTTTTTCAGGCAGATTCTCACTTTTCAGCATTTTGGACAGATTAGGACAGATTTGAGTAATTTTGCACAGCAGCACCTTTTCTTCATCAAAATGAAATTCTGGAAGCATGTGGCAGTAGAGAAGGTAAAAATACACAGTTTCACATTGGAATCACTCAATTTGGCCTTAAAATGAGTCCGTGGCGTACTTTTTTGTTGCAAAATTGGGCAAAATGAAGGGTGAAACAGGGCAGAAATTGATTTTGTCATAACTTTCAAACCGTGCATCCGTTGGTCCTGAAATTTTTATGGTAAATGCATTGAGGTAGGGTGAATAAACAAAGAAAATTTCAGAAAATTTCAGTGTGTATTTTTCAAGAAATTGGCCACTTTCACCTACAGCCATTTCTCATTTTTCGGGAGATCCGTGCAACCAATGGCTGAGATTTTTCAGTGGAAGATGCATAATAATATTGGTGACAACCTCAGAAAATTTCAGGGAAGTCTGATATACCATTTGAGAGAAATTCCAAAATTCATTTCATTCTACAATCCACTCCATCTCACTCCATTTTCACTCCATCTCATGCCATTTCCATTTCACTTCACAAGTCCTATTCCACTTTCACTCCATCTCACGCCATTTTCATTCAATTTCACAAGTCATACTCCACTTTCACTCCATTACATTTTACATCCATCTTCCATATTCATACTTCATTTCTTCTTACAGATTGCATGTTGCAGCCACATCTTAATCAACAGTTCTGACATGATTGTACAGCCTACAAAGAGATGATGATTACAGGAAATTGAAGGATTCTGTTTTGAAGACCAATATGCTCAAAGAGGACCAAAGGAACAGCATCAAGCACAACAATTAACAAGGTCAAAATTCTGAGGTAAATTGTGGAAATTATTTTAATAGCAAAAAGTCAAAACATGAAATAGATACAATGTGTATAATCATGTGTTTCCTAAACAACCTATCATTCGAATTGATTAGCCATATCCCTTATCCAACATTCCAACCTACTACTCCACATCTCCTTAAGATTTTATCATTCACTTATTTCACCATAATGTCATCATAAATTCTCCATCAGATCCATATCCACTTCATTTTCCCTTATAGCTTAATTACCTCCATCCATTCACTTCCATTACACTTTGCAGCCAATCCATCTCTAAGTGCAGAAAGGTAATTCTAAGGGTGAAGCATTATTATTCAACTAATCCATCTTCAGACACAGAGATACAGTTTCAAAATAAAGAATTAGACTCTGTAATCAATCTAGCTTCAAGCATAGAAAAGTAATTCTGAAAGGAAGATAATCTGCATAGAGGAGGAATTACTAATTGTAAGGACAGAATCAGTTGAAGTCAAGTATTTGGAAGGATATCCATAATTCAAGGAGCTACTACAATAAGAAGGGAGGCTAAACTTTATAGAGAAATTTGATGGCTTCCATAAGGAGATTACAAAATCTTTTGTCAAATCTTTTGATGGAGCAGAAGAAGAGAAACTGACATGGTTATTGAAAATAAACTTGACACTCCACTACAAGAGGAAGATGAAGAACTAATTTCTGAAATGTTAACAGAAATTAGAAAATAGATTAGGGCCAAAAGAAGAAGAAAGATAAAGTTGGATGTTTTAACAGAGGTTTCAAAGCATATGGAATAAGTTTTGATGAAATTGCATGAGGACATGCAATAGTCTTGTAGTGGGGGTATGTTGAGCCTTAGAATTGTCTTCTCTTTTACAAACCTTCACCTCATTTCATCATTCTTTAAATTGTAACCTAAAATCGTGAAAAAATTGGTTAACAAAGGTTACATGCAATTGATTAACATATTGTATTTTGTGATTTCTTCTTTTAACAATTTTACGCAAAATAGCTACAATCTGCAGAACATTCGTAGTGACACTGCGTTATAGTTCTTTACAGTTTGAGTGGGTTTCGGTGTGTTTCTCAAGAAAAACCGCACCTGGGCATATTCCACGTCATGACTACATGGTCGTTGCTCACCATGAAGGAAGAAAACGAATTCTATGTGTGAACATGCACGTAGGCAAAATCAAGAGTAGACTTCTAGTAGGGCCATCTCGGTCCGGCAAAAAGTCTCTTAACGACCTTCAATAAAGTTTTAAATTTGAATGGGACGGAAACTGGTAATCACCATAACATAATTACATTGTGTAATTTCATTATTAATATGCTTGGGGAACCGAGAGAAGAAGGTTAGAGATCTTAGTTAGTTTTTGGCTTTTGCTGTTAGGTTCCAGAACCGTGAATACTCTGTTTCAGTATTTTTCCCCTTTAATGAAAGAAACAACATTTCTGTGAACGTGCTGAGTCAATTTTGAGTTAGATTGCATGCTACCAGGTGGTGGAGGGCCCCTACCTCCTGTGCAGCTCTGTTTTCATAATTTAGATAAGTGTTTTAGCTCTGTTTTCACAGTTTAGATACGTATTTACTTTCAGTCTTCTGTTTATGTTTCAATTGCATTAGATAGTACAGCCAGACTTGTTTTTGTAATATGAAATAGACTAGTTGCTGCATAGTTATTTAGTCTGTATACGGAGGTAGAATGCATATGGTTCGAGCTTTGTCCTTTCTTTTCAAGTATGATAATAGCTCTTTTCACTGTTTGATGTTGTTCATTATAATTCAATAGCATCGTTTAGTTTGTCATTTGCTTTAACACTTGAAGTTTGAATTTGAGGCCTCAGACAGCTTCACTTTGTCTTAGTTGATAAATTCAATCTCACGAGCGCTTAATTATTTACAAAACGCATTTAAATTCATATATTACACATTCATGGACAAAATGAAAAGTATTATTCTTTTAAGTGCAGGTATTTTGCAGCTTCTTTATCATTTCACAAACAAACCTCTTTCTCAAAGACTATTTTTGAAAGGAAATCTATAACTTTTGAGAAAGGTTTAATGGTGTTAAATTGAGTTGCAAAACAGAAGTAGAAACTAGTTTAGAGTAGAAACTTTACCTTGTTACAAATATTCTTTTCCACATATTTTCCAACAAATATCTATTCATGGATAAAGATGTTGTACATTGTAAGTTGTCTGTTTGATTAGTGATTTAGGAGAAAACTTCATTTACACTTAGCTTGTTCATTTCTCAGGTTCATTTCAATTTCATGTTGTGAGTTTACAATAGAGTCATTATCAAGCTTTGTATTTGTTGGTTGCTAGTCATAGTTAGACTCTGTTTTGTTTTAGCATTTGCATTTATTTACCATCATAGTTTAGGCTTCACTCTGTTTTGACCAATAGTTTCCCTTCAGTTAGCACTTAGTTCTTTTCCTTTTCAAAATAAAACCATAAAACCAAAAACATCAGAAAACACTAAACACAACGAAGTAGGAAGAGGTTACTTAGGCACATATAGTGCACCACACTTGAGCAGTTTACTGACCCTGGTTGACAATTAAATGAGCTCAATTTAGGAGACTAGATTGAGCACAAACAACATACACAAAAGCGAAAATGATAAACTATTGATTGTGGTTGTATATGTTGATGATATCATTTTTGGAAGTAATGCGGAATTCTATGAGTCGAAATTTGCTTGTTATGCGGCAGAATTTGAAATGTCTTTACTTGGGGAACTAACATTCTTTCTTGGCTTACTTGATGCATCGAAACAGCAGATGGCATATTATTATCACAGTAAAAATACCTTAAGCAAATTTTGAAGAAGTATGGCATGGAAGAGTGCAAACCTGTAAGTACACCAATGATAACCGGATGTAATCTCGGTTCTCATGATGATTCTCCCATGGTGAATCAACCAGAATACAGATCTATGATAGGAAGTCTACTTTATCTCACTGGGACTAGACCAGACATTATGCATGCAGTTGGGATTGTGGGACGATTCCAAGCTAATCCAAAAGAGTCTCATCTTCAGGCTGTCAAAAGAATATTCAAATATCTACAAGGAACTCAAGACTTTGGACTATGGTATCCAAAGAATGTTGATCTTACTCTTCATGCTTATACTGATGCAGATTGGGCTGGAAATGTTGATGATCGGAAAAGCACAAGTGGTGGTGCATTCTATATGGGGCCCCGGTTGGTATCTTGGTTCAGCAAGAAGAAAAGCTCTATTGCCTTATCTACAGCAGAAGCAGAATATGTGGCTGCCGCATCATGTTGCACTCAACTTCTTTGGATGATGCAAAACTTACAAGACATTCAAATCAAATGTTCACCTCCTATCTCCATTATGTGTGATAATACAAGTGCCATCAGTATCTCAAAGAATCCTGTTATGCATTCCAAGACCAAGCACATTCCCATCAAGTATCACTTCTTACGTGAACAAGTGCTTGAACAAAAGGTGAAGTTGGAGGATGTTCCCTCCAAAGAACAAGTTGCTGATAAATTTACCAAACCTTTACCCAAGGAAGCATTCGAATATCTCAGACAGAAGCTGGGAGTAGTCTCTTCCATGCAAAAGATCAGATCTACTTAAATACAGAAGATTAAATTGGATACGCGGATTTCCTGAAGGACAGTCGCGTATATACGCGAGTTTATACACAGAAAACTGCGTATGGGTATTTGTTGACAAAAAAAATTTCTGGGTCAGCATTATTCAACACAGCTGTCGTGCTGTTGGGTATCTCTAGTGATGTTCCAACTCTCATATTTCTGTTTCATTCTCTAATGTTTCTGATGAAGATGCCTTGATGATTTGCTGTTGAAAGTGTTCAGGATGCACAAGCTAAGGGGGAGCTTTAGTCATATGGAAAGGATGCATTGTTGGCATTCTAATTATTTGTTGTGGTCTGATCTCATGCTTGAGATTCTTTGGTCTTGATTGTATAAGTTATTTCTATATTTTGATGAAAAGGTTATACCTATGATGTAAATTGTTATATTCAGTCATGTAAAGACTTCTTCAAATTTGTAAACCCACTTGGTTGGGTAATTGAGTCAAAATGTGTAAACCCACTTGGTTGGGTACTTGAGTCACATATGTAAATCCACTTGGTTGGATCATTGATGTAATTATGAGTCCTTGGTAATAGGAAAGGTCATAGAGTCATGTACTTCATTGAAAAATATGTTTGAAGATTCAGCATGAACTCAGGGGGAGCAAGCATGGTAACTTCAGTGCACATCAGATCTATAGAGCTCTTCTTTCTACAAGAGAAGAAAAACCTTGTTTGGTTTTGATCCGCCCTTTGCCCTTGATGTCAAAGGGGGAGAGTATCATGGTGTTTGAATAATGGTTATAATAAATGTATTTATCTGTTGTGGTGATCAAACACCATCACGGTTTCCATCAAGTCCAAAGGGGGAGATTTTTGGCAATATGATGTAATGTGTTGTCCTTGATGGCAACCTACTTGATGAAGTTGTCCTTGATGAGTTGCATTTGGATAGCAACCTATTTGTTAATAATGTAAATCTGATGTATCTACAGAGCAGTTCAGAAGTAACAAAGAAATAAATTCCAGTAAGTGCCAGAGTAATGATGAATAAGATATGTCACAAAGAATACACGGGTTTCTAAAGGCAAAGTAGCGTATGTACACGGAAAAGTACATACCAAGTAGTGTATGCCTATTTGCGCTCTGAATTTATAAAACCAGGGGACATTACCATGGTATTGGCCCACAGTATTGAGCGTTGGATTATCTATTTGATCCCGTCCAGGAATACCATCAGCGGTTGAGTGGTTTTGACTCATGGTATTGACAAAGGCTAAATCTATATAAGGAGAAGAAGATCATAGTGCAAGGGTGTGCATGTGTAAGGGTTGTTAATAAATAAATCTCCTTAAGAGATATCTACATGGATGAACTCTGTTCTTAATTGTTAGATCTGAATCTATGATGCACCCATGGATATAATGATGGTTCAAGATCTCTAGATCTGATGATGATGAATATACAGAATGACCTATTGAAGGGATGGTGAAGAACTGGCGCAAGTATGCTGAATTAAATGAATAAATTTGGGTAAGTTTTATAGATCTGGTCTGTTCTGCAAAATTTATTTTTACAGATCTATACGCTAGTTGGTTTCAACAAAAGCGTGTATATACGCGGGTTCGATACATGAAAAGCGTGTATGGCAGTTAGGGTTTTTGAAGAATAAAATACACAGAAGTATACGCGGGTTGATGTGTAGGAAAGCACGTATGTATGCGGCTTCAGTAAAGCAAAGTAGCGTATGCTATTTGAATCAATGTCTGTTCAGGGTTGAGTTTGTGTCTGCATATCTATTCTGAAGTCTGGGTTTTAATGAATACTTCACTCTGAAGTATTTCTGCATGGAATGGGTAACAATTTATTGATTGATCTGAATTAATAATGTACCTATGAAGAAAATGATGAAGAGGGATCTCTAGATCTGAAATGAATATGTATTTTCTAGATCTGTTTATGGAATGTTTAGATTTGTGATATGGTGAATCTTTGCTAAAGTAAAGGGTGAAATCTGAGTTATCTGTTCTGAAGAGCTGCATAGTTCTGAAAAGTTACAGATCTATACGCATGTTCATCTCAGCGAAAGTGCGTATATACGCAGGTTCATTTCAGCAAAAACGCGTATACGCAGGTTTGTCTCTGTGAAAGCACGTATATACGCAGGTTCAGTGAAGTAAAATCACGTATGGAATCTAGGGTTTTGCTGAAGTGTGTGGAATGAAATGTCTGATCTGTTTTGCTGTTTTACTGCTATCTGTCAATGATGTATTCATACAGTTCTGGCATGTTTGAATGTTGAATATGCTGCTGATTATGTTGATTGAAGATCAAGTTGTTGGTTGATTGGTTGATGGAGTTATAAGTTTCAGTTTGATGTATGGAGTGGGTCTAGTCTGAAAATCTGATGAAAAGTGGCCTACAAGGTATGTTGTGTGGAAGCTGTTGGATCCAGTATGAAAATTGATGAAACATGGTCCATGGTGGTGCTGAGGGTCGAAGCCTTCAGTGAGGGGGTTGGAGCTCCCTTCTATTAGTGGTTGGAGAACGAGAGAAGGTTGCAGCCTTCTGCAGGTGGGTGCCTACGTGCTGGTATGAGTCTGCACCAGTAAAAAATTGTAAGAAGTTTTCTTTATAATAAATATTGAAGATAGATACGACAGCAGCGGTGGTTTTCTCCCAAATTGGGTTTCCACCTTAAATACTAGTGTTCATGTGTGTTGCTTATGTGTGATGGTTTATTCTGTTATTCTTTTGCATACTTCTTGCTTACTAAACATCGATGAATGAATGATGCAATGATCCTAAGTAAAGTATTAAATGCATAATAAGATCTGCGGAAATACGCGAGTTTTCTTAAGGATATCTAGTGTGTATACGCGAGTTGAGTTTAGTAAAGTAGCGTATAGTTTTTAAGAAAAAAGAAAAGGTTAAAAGTTTTCATTAGACATACAAATGCGATTCACCCCCCCCCCCCCCCTCTCTCGGTATTTTTCCCAACAATTGGTATAAGATCAGGTCCTTCTGAAAAAGCTTAGCCGCTAGAAGGAAGATCAAGGAAGATGAGAAATCAAGATGGAACATCATCTATCAAGCCTCCACTCTTTAACGGAAACAATTTAATATTTTGGAAAAAAAGGATGAGATCCTATCTTCAGTCTCTGGGAGCAGATGTATGGGCTATTGTTGAAGGAGGATATCAATATCCAGCCACAGTACCAACAAATCCGACGGAAAGGAAGAATTCTGAAACAAATGCAAAGGCGGTCAATGCTATATTGGGAAGTCTAACTGAATCAAAATTTGTCAAAGTCATGCAGCTGAATACAGCAAAGGCAATATGGGACAAAATCATTCTAAGTTATGAAGGTGATGCAAAGGTAAAAAGTGCTAAACTCCAAACTCTCAGAATTCAATATGAGAATCTAAAAATGCATAATGAGGAGAGAATTGCCAATTTATTTTTACGTCTTGATGATATTGTAAATCGTATGAGAAATATGGGAGAAACAATAACCGAATCTACTTTGGTTGAGAAATTTTTAAGATCACTAACGGAAAAATTTGAGTCAAAAGTTTCTGCTCTTGAAGAAAAGCAGGATCTTCAAAATCTTACTGTGGTGCAACTTCATGGCATACTAACTGCATGTGAAATGAGAAGAGGAGGACCATATGAAGTCAAAGAAGCCGTCTTTAGAGCTTCTACAAAAGGGAAAGAAGTACAAGAGACAAAAGGATCAGGGTATTTCTCAGAAGAAGATGAGGTAAATTTTGTAAAGAAACTCCAACTTGGCACATGACGGTTCAGAGGTAAGCTTCCTTTCAAATTTTTTTCTTGTGGAAGAGTTGGTCATTATGCTAATAAGTGTCCTTACAAAGAAACACATGAAAAAGGGAAGGAAGTAGCAAGAAGGAATAAGAATCGGTTTAGCACTAGAAAAAGTTACTATACTCATGAAGACAGTGATGGGTTATCTGACAGTGAGGAAGAATGTGAACAAGATCTTAGACTTCTCATGGCATTTGAAAAGGAATCTAGAGAAGAAAAAGATACTTTTATGGATGCGTTAGAGGACAATGATTTTCTTGATGAATTCAATCAACTCAAAATATGCTTAGAAGAAAGTAAAATATCCATAGAAACTCTGAAAAATCAGCTTGAAGAAAAGGAGAAACACAATGAGAAATTAGAATGTGAAGTAGTAAGTCTAAGAAAAGAAATTGAGAAAGTGAAGACTTTGAATCTTAGATTTGCTAAAGGATCTGAAACCTTAGATGAGATTATCAAGGTATAACGTTCTCCTCTTATAAAGACAGGTCTTGGATATATCAGAGAATCTTCTCAGGCTTCAGCACCAAATTATCTAAAAGCAGCTACAGCTAGTATACAACATTCTGCCACTCAGCAAGGGAATAAAGAATTTTTACAGGTAAAGCATGACCATCTCAATTCAAAGAACACTAACAGGAATACCTTTCAAAGAAACCCCAATCAAAAGGTAAATTCAAGTAGAATATTTCATGATCGCAAAAATTTCTTCTTCAATGGACAATGTTTCTCATGTCACAATTTTGGTCATAAAGTTGTTCAATGTGTTGCATATAAAACCATCATGACAAGAGAAGCAAGAAAGAAAAGGATTGATATTGGAACAAATAAGAATACCTATAACAACTTTTCTCCTCTTCAAAATGAAGTTGAATGTGCTTATTGCAATAACTTTGGCCATGAAGAATCTGAATGCAGGAGCAAAGTCCAGCCAAAAGAGCATTTTCCTTCAAGCTCCAAAATGTGGAAAAAGAAGGAATTACAGGTTGAAAATTGTGGCATAGATTTATTTGCAGAAGGTGAAGAAAATCAATGGTACATTGATAGTGGATGCTCAAAACACATGACAGGTGACAAAAACAAACTTCTTACATATAGTGCTCTAGAAAAAGAAAAGAATGTTACATTTGGAAATGATACTCCTGCTGTCATTAAGGGAAAAGGGTCTGTTTTTCTAAAAGAAAAGGTGAAAGCTAATAATGTCATGTATGTGGATGGATTAAAGCATAACCTGTTAAGTGTAAGTCAAATGTGTGATCAAGGAATTGAAGTTGTATTTAGTTCAAAAGAATGTGTGGTACGTGATCTTGATATAGGTAAAACAATTATAAAAGGAAACATAACTCCAAGCAACCTGTATGTATTGAATAACTGCAAAGAACAATGTTACTTGAGTAAATCTTCAGAAAACTGGCTATGGCATAGAAGGTTGGGGCATTTTAGCTTCTCTCAAATCAACAAATCAAGTAGACTTAAAGTTGTTCGTGATCTTCCCAATATTACTCTACCTGAAAGTATCATATGCAAATCTTGCCAATTCGGTAAGCAAACTAGAGTGCAATTTAATGCCAAGGAAGGATCATCAAGTAAGCCTCTTGAACTCATTCATACTGACATATGTGGACTTGTGAGGAAAAATTCACCACGTCGTGAACAATACTATATTTTATTTATTGATGATTTCTCTAGAATGTGTTGGATTAGGTTGATTAAACACAAAGATGAAGCATTTGAGAATATTCAGATCTTCAAAGCACTGGTTGAAAATGAATTAGATCTAAAAATCAAGTGTCTTAGATCTGATCGAGGAGGAGAATATACATCAGATGAATTCCTTGAATTTTGTGAACAACATGGCATAAAAAGACAGTTTTTTGTAGCTAGCACTCCACAACAAAATGACGTAGTAGAAAGAATGAATAGAACAATTCAACAAATGGCTAGAGCTATGCTTGATGATTCCGAAACACCTGACACATTTTGGGGAGAAGCAGCACATACAGCGGTAAATATTCTTAACAAGGCACATGTTCGTGTAAATAGTGATAAAACTCCATATGAACTCTGGTATGGTAATCCTCCCACTGTGAATCATTTTAGAGTTTTTGGAAGCAAATGTTTTATCAAAAATAATGATGAAAAACTTGGCAAGTTTGAACCTAGAGCAGATGAAGGAATACTTCTTGGTTACTCCTCTAGGAGTAGAGCATATAAATGTTACAATAAAAGACTTCGGAAGATTTTTGAATGTATTGATGTTGTTATTGATGAGTCTCCTGCAGCTCCAAAAGAAGAAAAACAAACAACAGATGAAGACGATGGTGACATATATCCTTCTACATCAAATATAAATGATATAGACAGTGAACCCAATGAAGAACCCGAAGATGATTTATCTAAAAAAGCTCCATCCAGATATGTTCAAAAGAATCATCCAGAATCTCAAATTTTGAGAGAAAAGGGATCAGGTGTACAAACAAGAAGGACTCTTGTGGGATCTTCTAGCTATCTGGCATTTCTATCCACTATTGAACCACACAATGTCAATCAAGCTAGAAAATATGAATGTTGGATTCAAGCCATGAATGAAGAGCTTGATCAAATTGAAAAGAATCACACTTGGGAATTAGTACCAAGACCTCATGACAAAAATGTCATTGGAACTAAATGGATATTCAAAAAAAAGTTAAATGAGAATGGGGATGTTATAAGAAATAAATCTAGACTTGTTTGCAAGGGGTATGCTCAACAAGAAGGTATAGACTTTGAAGAAACTTTTGCTCCTGTAGCTAGACTTGAAGCCATAAGAATTTTTCTTGCTTTTTCAAGCTTCCAACAAATCAAAGTTTATCAAATGGATGTTAAATATGCTTTTCTCAATGGTGACCTAGAAGAAGAAGTTTATATAGAACAACCAGAAGGATTTATTTTGGGAAATGATGAAAAACTTGTTTGTAGACTTAAAAAGGCTCTATATGGTCTCAAACAAGCTCCAAGGGCATGGTATTATCGCCTTGACAAATATCTTCATCAACAAGGATTCTCAAAGGGGTCTGCTGATAGCAATTTATACACAAAAACCGAAAATGATAAACTATTGATTGTGGTTGTATATGTTGATGATATCATTTTTGGAAGTAATGAAGAATCTATGAGTCAGAAATTTTCTTCTGTCATGCAGCAAGAATTTGAAATTTCTTTACTTGGGGAACTAACATTCTTTCTTGGCTTGCAAGTGCATCAAACTACAGATGGTATATTCTTGTCACAAGCAAAATACCTTAAGCAAATTCTGAAGAAGTATGGCATGGAAGAGTGCAAACCTATAAGTACACCAATGATAACCGGATGTAATCTCAGTTCTCATGATGATTCTCCCACGGTGAATCAACCGGAATACAGATCTATGATAGGAAGTCTACTTTATCTCACTGGGACTAGACCAGACATTATGCATGCAGTTGGGATTGTTGGACGATTCCAAGCTAATCCAAAAGAGTCTCACCTTCAGGCTATCAAAAGAATATTCAAATATATACAAGGAACTCAAGACTTTGGACTATGGTATCCAAAGAATGCTGATCTCACTCTTCATGCTTACACTGATGCAGATTGGGCTGGAAATGTTGATGATTGGAAAAGCACTAGTGGTGGTGCATTCTATATGGGGCCCCGGTTAGTATCTTGGTTCAGCAAGAAGCAAAGCTCTATTGCCTTATCTATAGCAGAAGCAGAATATGTGGCTGCCGCATCATGTTGCACTCAACTTATTTGGATGATGCAAACCTTACAAGACATTCAAATCAAATTTTCACCTCCTATCTCCATTATGTGTGATAATACAAGTGCCATAAGTATCTCAAAGAATCCTGTTATGCATTCCAAGACCAAGCACATTCCCATCAAGTATCACTTCTTACGTGAACAAGTGCTTGAACAAAAGGTGAAGTTGGAGTATGTTCCCTCCAAAGAACAAGTTGCTAATATATTTACCAAACCTTTACCCAGGGAAGCATTCAAATATCTCAGATAGAAGCTGGGAGTAGTCTCTACAATGCAGAAGATCAGATCTGCTTAAATTCAGAAGATTAAATTGGATATGCAGATTTCCTAAAGGAAAGTCGCGTATATACGCGAGTTTATACACAGAAAACCGCGTATGGGTGTTTGATGACAAAATTTTTCTGGGTCAGCATTCTTCAACATAGCTGCGGTGCTGTTAGGTATCTTTGGTGATGTTCCAGCTCTCATATTTCTGTTTCATTCTCTGATATTTGATGAAGATGCCTTGATGATTTTTTGTTGAAAGTGTTCAGGATGCACAAGCTAAGGGGGAGCTTTGGTCGTATGGAAAGGATGCATTGTTGGCATTCTAATTATTTGTTGTGGTCTAATCTCATGCTTGAGATTCTTTGGTCTTGATTGTATAAGTTATTTCTATATTTTTGATGAAAAGGTTATACCTATGATGTAAATTGTTATATTCAGTCATGTAAGGACTTCTTCAAATTTGTAAACCCACTTGGTTGGGTAATTGAGTCAAAATGTGTAAACCCACTTGGTTGGGTACTTGAGTCACATATGTAAATCCACCTGGTTGGATCATTGATGTAAGTATGAGTCCTTGGTGATAGGAAAGGTCATAGAGTCATGTACTTCATTGAAAAATATGTTTGAAGATTCAGCATGAACTCAGGGGGAGCAAGCATGGTAACTTCAATGCACATCAGATCTACAGAGCTCTTCTTTCTACAAGAGAAGAAAAACCTTGTTTGGTTTTGATCCGCCCTTTGCCCTTGATGTCAAAGGGGGAGAGTATCATGGTGTTTGAATAATGGTTATAATAAATGTATCTATCTGTTGTGGTGATCAAACACCATCATGGTTTCCATCAAGTCGAAAGGGGGAAATTGTTGGCAATATGATGCAATGTGTTGTCCTTGATGGAAACCTACTTGATGAAGTTGTCCTTGATGGAAACTAACTTGATGAGTTGACTTTGGATAGCAACCTATTTGTTAATAATGTAAATCTGATGTATCTACAGAGTAGTTCAGAAGTAACAAAGAAAGAAATTCCAGTAAGTGCCAGAGTAATGATGAATAAGATATGTCACAAAGCATACGCGGGTTTGTAAAGGCAAAGTAGCGTATGTACGCGGAAAAGTACGTACCAAGTAGCATATGCCTATTTGCGCTCTAAATTTATAAAACCAGGGGACATTACCATGGTATTGGCCCATTGTATTGAGCGCTGGATTATCTATTTGATCCCGTCCAGGAATACCATCAGCGGTTGAGTGGTTTTGACTCATGGTATTGACAAAGGCTAAATCTATATAAGGAGAAGAAGATCATAGTGCAAGGGTGTGCATGTGTAAGGGTTGTTAATAAATAAATCTCTTTAAGAGATATCTATATGGATGAACTCTGTTATTAATTGTTAGATCTGAATCTATGATGCACCCATGGATATAATGATGGTTCAAGATCTCTAGATCTAATGATGATGAATCTACAGAATGACCTACTGAAGGGATGGTGAATAACTGGCGCAAGTTTGTTGAATTAAATGAATAAATCTGGGTAAGTTTTATAGATCTGGTCTGTTCTGCAAAATTTATTTTTACAGATCTATACGCTAGTTGGTTTCAACAAAAGCGCGTATATATGCGGGTTCGCTACATGAAAAGCGCATATTGCAGTTAGGGTATTTGAAGAATAAAATACACAGAAGTATACACGGGTTGATGTGCAGGAAAGCGCATATGTACGCAGCTTAAGTAAAGCAAAGTAGCGTATGATATTTGAATCAATGTCTGTTCAGGGTTGATTTTGTTCTCAAGTCCGGGTTTTAATGTTAGGTCTCGTAACAAGCAAGATTGGCAAAGTCCGATCACAGAAAGTTAACATCATTTTCAAATCCCAACTTTGGGATTCTAGGATCTAGCCCTCCTGAATCCGGAGAGGGATCTCTCCAATATGTACAAAGATGGATATTGTCTTTGAAGTTTGGGTGATGGTATTAGGCTAGTTATGAAGGCCAAGGGTTTTGTTTGGTTTTCTCAGATGGTTGAACATGGTTGCTATCTGAGACGGAAAGATCTATATGCAAATAGGTTCAAAGGTGAGAAGTTGCAAGCGAACAAAATAAGCTTTGATTCTAAAGAAAGATGATGGCAAGTTTTCAATCCATTGGGCTATGGAGTCATAAGAGAATTTAATTGAAACGTCCAGGTTCAAGAGTAATCTATGGGGCAAGTCATCTAGGCCTAAGGATCTCTTTGAAGTTTGATTTATGGAATGGGGTGATACAAAAAGAAAGGGAATTAACAGATGCAGAACAAAGAGCAGCCCAGGATCTGGTAAGTACTTTGAAACTAGCCAGCCTTTGACCAGGCACTTAAGGAAAACATAGAAGAAAACTAGGATCTGGTAAGTACTTTGAAACTATCCAGCCTTTGATACACTTCTAATAGAACACAGATAAAAAACAAAGGGAAACTTGAAGGCAACCTTTGGAGTAGAGACTAGCGGGCAGGGCTCACCTTTCTCCTCATCTTAGTTCTTCTTTACTTAGTTACTTTCAAGACAATCACCAAGATAACACAGAATGGCCCAAGATCTGATAAGTACTTTGAAACTAGTCAGCTTTTGACACATCCTAAGGGAAACAGACAAATAGTTGAGCAAACAAGAAAGGGACTCAGGGCCAACCTTTGATTTCCTCAATTCATTCCTTACACAACATATATGAAAGTAACATTTAAAAACAACATTCAGCAGTGACGAAAAGATGAGGGAACGCCAGCATCTCTGTGCTTAGACCGAATTAAATCATTTCTAAATAACACAATAAGAGGAAAACATTGGGATAAAGATTTTTCAGCCAGAGAAGGTCACTGGTGTATAGCAAACTCTAACACTGTTTAAACTGTTCTTTATAGTGGAAAATGAAACAAATTGAAAACATAAATAAAATGACAAGTTACAGTGAGAATAACATCACCATCAGCATAGACCAGGATCCCATAAATCAGCTTGTATTGATTGCTTCAAACCGGTTACAATCTTCAAATCCAATGTTTTAATCCATCTCTTTTCACAACCTAACCTATCTGTTACAAGCAGAGCTCCAAGGGCCCATGAAACCACTATTTACAGTCAAGAGTTTTCCACTCAGAAACAGCTACAACACTTCAGCAATTACATTAACAACCAACTAATCCAACCCCTCACTCATCTTCTTCTGGAGTATTTATAGAAGGATGAGGAGGTGAGACCTAATAAAAAGATCTCAAATACAATAAATGCAGAATTAATATCTTCCTGGCCGGGGAGGCTCGATGAAGAATTTGTACAGGTGTTCCACCGCATTTATGCGTTTACGCTAATGAAGTAAGCTCGAAGGGAGCTTTTGTTTGACCTTTGAGGCTCTGCGTACTGTTAGGGTTACTCTGCAAACATTCTTTCATTAAATCTGGTGCAGTAATAACTTCTTTGGTTGTTCCGAGGCATAATATCTGATCTTGTTCAATAAATTCCTCCTCTGATTGAGCATTCTGAGGCAATAGGTGGCACTGCGGTGGTTGAGGAATCAATTTGCCTCAAAGTATGGTGGTGGAGGCAACGTCTGATGAACACTTTTAGGTTTTGCTTTAATCTGTGTTCGAAGCCGGGGATTAGGCTTTTGATAACCGTCTTAGCCGTAATCCCCGCCAATCTATCCACAAAACTACTGCTCTGGTTCATTCTGTCTTCAAAATCTGATACTCTTCCCTGCGTCGATGTTGACTGCATTCTTCAGGCTTTACAGGGACACGTAGCAACCAAGGCTCATGAAACCTTGTTGATATCTTCATTCTTCACCCTGTGGTCGATTCTCTGGATTAATCAGAAGGACGGGAGTCGTCACCCTCATTCTTCAGATTTTCATTAAAACACGACGAAAGAACCTTAAAACCTGCAAAATACAAGAAAAATGAGAAAATCCTGCGTTATATGGATAGACTGCATCGGAGGGCGTGCACGAAAGTGGAGCAATCGGAACCGTTGATCGTATGGCAATCAACGGTCGGGAGCACTTTTGAAAAGTCAGCGGAGAAAACGGTGGACTGTACAATGGAATCAGGGGAGTGAATGAGAGCCGTCGATCTACGGAGATCGACGGTGGGGATTGGCCTTCGAACGCGCCGGGGAAGATTTAACAGGCGAGCTGGAGAGGCGATCAACGATCGTCGGATGGGTGATCCCAGATCCGACGGTGGAGGTGAATCCCGCTGCGGGGTCATTGTACGAGAATTAACGCGCGGGAAAAGTCGAAGGACGACGGTTTTATGGATGAGGTGGAGGACACGCGTCGGCCAGCGTGTGGAATCGCTGGCCGACGGTATAAAACCACCCCTGGACGAAAGGTGGTGCGGGCTGAAACCGGTGGAACTGGAAAACAGCGCGGCGAAGGGGGGGGTCCACCAGACGAGGGGTATTCCGCTCCGTTGATCTGTGGGGCAGATCGACGGCTGGGAGGAGTCGGAGCAGAGGAACACGTGGATTGATATTTCACGCCCGAACCTTTTAAAGATGGGTCTTTCGAAGGTTTTAAAGGAAAAGGGGCGGAGCGGGACCACGCCTTGGTTTAGCGCCTTTGGACTTGAGCAGCCGGTCGTGGCGCTCGGGCATGTGGAGGAAGAAACGGAAAGGGGCTTAGCCTGAGGGGCTAAAACCTAACGCATAGAAACGTATGTTTTTCTATGGTTTTTAACTGATTTTTGCAAAAGGAGAAAGGTTCTGATAGGTCAAAAAGTGGGTTTTTAACCTTAGGAAATGAGATTATTGGAGGGGTAAGGAATATAACAGGGTTTGGTGGGGTTTTTATGGATGAAAGGAGACTTGAAGAAATGAAGGAAAGAATGGAAGAAGGGGAGAGGGAAAAGGAGGAGGATGCAACAATATTTGACTAGGATCTTCATGGAATATCAGAGGGAGAGAGGAGGAAGAGTATGTAGGACCAACCAGTAGTTTAGAATCTTACCAACAGACTTCAAGTACCAACAATTTAGGCCTGAATTTGTTTCTTGAAGGCTGCAAAGAAAATTTAGCCACCAGCTGATATAATTGATAAAATATAGGTGGCTAACATAATGAATACTTCACTCAAGTATTTCGCATGGAATGGGTAATATTTTATTGATTGATCTAAAGATCCAAATGACTATGTATTTTCTAGATCCTGCTCATGGAATGTTTTTTTCTCTCGTTCGGTGAATCTTTGCTGAAGTAGAGGGTGAAATCTGAGTTATCTGTTCTGAAGAGTTGCATAGTTCTGAAAAGTTACAAATCTATACGCATGTTCATCTCAGCAAAAGTGCGTACATATGCAGGTGCGTTTCAACAAAAGCGCGTATACGCAGGTTTGTCTCTGTGAAAGCGCGTATATACGCAGGTTCAGTGAAGTAAAAGCGCGTATGTAATCTAGGGTTTTGCTGAAGTGTGTGGAATGAAATGTCTGATCTGTTTTGTTGTTTTACTACTATTTGTCAATGATGTATTCATACAGTTCTGGGTTGTTTGAATGTTGAAGATACTGCTGATTATGTTGATTGAAGATCAAGTTGTTGGTTGATTGGTTGATGAAGTTATAAGTTTCAGTTTGATGTATGGAATGGGTGCAGTCTGAAAATCTAATGAAAAGTGACCTACAAGGTATGTTGTGTGGAAGATGTTGGATCCAGTATGAAAATTGATAAAACTTGGTCCATGGTGGTGCTGAGGGTCAAAGCCTTCAGTGGGGGGGTTGGAGCTCCCTTCCAATAGTGGCTGGAGAACAAGAGAAGGTTGCAGCCTTCTGCAGGTGGGTGCCTGCGTGTTGGTATGAGTCTACACCAGTACAAAATTGTAAGAAGTTTTCTTTATAATAAATATTGAAGACAGAGACGACAACAACGGTGGTTTTCTCCCGAATTTGGTTTCCACCTTAAATACTGGTGTTCATGTGTGTTGCTTATGTGTGATGGTTTATTTTGTTATTATTGCACATGTTTACTGCTTACTAAACATCTGATGAATGAATGATGCAATGATCTAAGTAAATAATTAAATGCATAATAAGATCTCTGGGCATACGCAAGTTTTCTTAAGGATATCCGTGTGTATACGTGAGTTGGGTTTAGTAAAGTAGCGTATGGTTTTAAGAGAAAGAAAAATTAAAAATTTTTCAGTCAACTCAAAATATTGATTCACCCCCCCCAATATTTTTCCAACAAAGAGGAAGAGAGAGAAAATAATTCAAAATAAAATCCAAAGAAATTGACAAAGAAAATATATCGAAACCTGAAATTATTCTTCAATTAATAAATATATAAGGTTCAAAGTTTTTTTTGTATCTATTGGTTGGTCAATTGAATGGTGTATTTGTAATATATTGATTTTATATTGTGCAATGTTTTGATTATGAGACTTCTAGAAATATCTTTGATTCAATGAAAATAACCAATCAAGGTTCTAGGTAGAGGTTCCAATACTCGACTTCCACTCTATTGGAAACAATAGATATTTGTTAAAGGTTCCTAGTGCATAATTTGGTGTTATATCAAAAATTCTTAAACCATGAAAATTTGTGATTTTATGATTCTTTTTACCCATGCTTGAGCGACAAATATTTCCATCAAGTTCCATTTGTTATATCGATATATAGATATTTGGTGGTGAGATTCCCTTACAAGTTTCCATATCTGGCCTTGGGTGTTTGGGAAACATATCTTTGTGTTTGGTTTCACAAAGTTCTAATATATCACCCTACTAGACTTCAAACCTCTAATATCGTATTTCTAGGGAAAGGTTCCACTCTAACCCTCATGGTTTTGTAGAGAATTCCTTAGTTAAATATTTCCGTGAAGTGTTGATACTTTAAAGCCATTATTGTTAACTAACGTAGGATCAGATTTAACAATTTCTCGTCAGTTTTTTCCATTTATTATATCATTCAATATCATATCTAAATTTCATTAAATCGATCTCTAATATATATTTGATCTAATATTCTGATATTGGTTAATTGATATCCCATGTGTTGACTTCCTGATGGTCTATAATGTCAATAAAAAAATATTATGTGGAAAAAACTTTAGTTCATCACTAACCATTACATGTTAGCTATGGTTCATGCACTTGATCTTGTTCCTTAAATTATGTTTAGTACCTAGGTGTTATGGGCCAAACAAAATTTGGTTTTCACATGGGCTATAGTATTGAGCTCTCGATCATGTAGGAGTTGAAAATTATGCATTCAACCAAAATTCCCCTGCAACTATAGGGACATAAATAAAGGATGCTAAGGGGTTGACCTTTAAAAGGGGAATTATTTTGAAATGGAATCTATCTCTCGCACACAACTTCTCATAATCATGGAGAATCGAGTCATAATCCATGATTCGCCAAAAATTAAACCTCTTCATTGACCACTTACATGTCTAGGCCATGATCTAGAAGTGTCCCTAACACCCCTTCCAAGGGAAGAAAATGTGATTATTATTATGTTTCCCATCATTTATATTAGTTATTTAAATATAGCTTTGTTAATTAATATTAGTTTTATTTTTTTGATATGTTACGTAGTTAAAGAGTCATGCCAATCATGAGGTTTTAAACTAGTGACCTTTATACAAACAATGCCTTAACAACACACCCTGACATTGTCTATTATATACCTCATAAATGCTTTATAAATATATATTAATTTTTGAAAATATTTTGGTTTTAGAATATATATATATATATATATATATAATTGATTTGGTTTTATAATTATTGATAAATACATACTAAGTTTTTTTTTCATATTCCCATCCCTGCCCTCATAAGAGTGAAATAGAGTAAGAGAGAACATGATAGAAAATCTCACATTTATGAAGGAAGGGTGAGGAGAAATATGAGTGAAAATTTGTTAAATTTTCTTTTATATTCTTATCTGCCCCACCCTCAACCTATCATATATTATGATTAATTCATTTTTATAAATTGATAATAACAATTTATGTTTATACATTGTTAAAATATGTATAAACAAATGATTAATTCATTTTTATAAATTAATAATAACAATTATTATTTATACAATGTTAAAATATGTATAAACAAATAGGTGTACCTACAATACAAAAGTGGACATATACAAATTGTTAAAGTATACATGTACACATTGTTAAAAATGAATATGTACAAATTTGTAAAATGTACATACAAATACTAAAACTGTGGTGCATGTGATATTCTCTACACCAATAGTATTGAAATTGAAAAAGTAAGTTGTGGAACATTCCCCAATATTATATTTCCATCCAAGTAATCAATGATAACAAAAACGTTGCCCTTAAAATGCACAATTAATAATACACACCTAAGGACACTAAAAACGACCCTAAATTAAAATATGGTTATTGGCTATTCTTCTTATCTTGTGCTTAAATAAATTTATCTTGTGGCATGCACTCAAAAAAGATGAATGATGTGAAAGAGAACATAAATTTATTGGCCCTCTTTGAAATATGCATTGCCTTTTTTTTTCGATATTTTCTCCTTTATCCTATGTTTTGTTGAGAATCATGTGTGATTCAAACTTTTTTCTGCTCTCTTTATCTCAATATTGATTACTTTCGGTTACTTTTTTTTTTCTGCTCTCTTTATCTCAATATTGATTCAGTGCATATTCCTCCACCCCATCTTTGCCTTTCCATGAGTTCATATTTTGCTTCATATCTGTCAAGGATCGTTCTATTCATTTCTTCATTAATAATTTTGTTTGTATTGATAGTTATTAAATCATTTTTTATTTGTGATGGGTTTGCAATTTGTAAAATTATTTTTTGATTTAAAAAATTAAAATGTGAAAGTATTTAAACTATCAAAATCTTTAGAGAAGTACATTAACTTCGCACCAACTTTTAAAAGGATTGAACTTGATTATCATAAGTTTCAAAACTTTCTTCATTAATAATTTTGTTTGTTTTTGTTAATTGAGTAAATAATTTATATAATATTTATTAAAAAAGTTGTATATAATATTTATTAAAAAAATCAATTTATATAATATTTATTAAAATATATTTTTTTAAGTGTGTTTTATATTTGTAAAATTAATTATAAAAATTATCAAAACCATTCCAGAATTACATTAACTTGGCACCCATTCTTAATATAATTGAATTTTAAATGTATTCTTTTGATTATCACGAATTTTCAAATCTAAATAGTTGTTGTTATATAAAAATAAACTTTTCCAAATTAGACTAAGCAAATTTTCACTTATTTATATTAAACTATAAAAATAAACAAAATTTTGATTTGTTATAAAAAGAATTAATAAAAAATTTAAAAAGTAATAATAACAATAAATAAAGTTATTTATTTATTCTTTTAGTATTTATTTATGGTTTAGTCTTTATTAATATAATCTTAAATATTTATATGCACTAATGAAAATAAACTTTAAATCATATTCTAAACTATATATACATATAATTTGTTATTATTATATCAATTGTCCTTTAACAATATTAAGAAATAAAGAATTATTAAGATACAAAAATATAAAGTGAAATTTAAATAATGATTTAATTACGCAATGAGATAGTCTTTTTCTAGGAGAGTTTTTTTAGGCTAGTGGATCTTTTCATTAGAGAAAAAGTTCATATAGCCTGGATTTCCAAGAGAAGACTAAAATCTGGGAGGTTCTTCGTATCAAGCTTGACTGAGACTAGCAATCTACTTACCAATAACAAGCAACCATAAACTAACTATGATGGTCATTACTACATAGAAAACCCTTTCAAGATTTAATAATTCAAAGGAGGAAATGCCTCTGACATTGACATGATTTTCCATGTATTGACCAATTTTCCATTGTCTTCTTGGATCAATGCCCTATTTCTCTTGTGGCTTCATTTTTTGGCTTCCTTGTCTTTCCTAGAGACCACCTTAAAATCCTTCATGTGAACCCCAAGAGAGGAATTTGAAGAAATTGAACCTAGTTGGTCTTATTTCTTGCACTAGAGATATGCCTTATGCCATTATTCTACAAGGGAAATCGGCCATGGATCATTCAAATCCATATCTTTTGGTAGAGCATGTGCTTCAACTTCTTCAAATCAAAATTGAACCATTTCCTAGAGTAATGGATCTTGTTGTTATTCTTATAGAAAATTTCACGTAGGTTCTAGAGGATTAAGTAAGGACTTATGGGGTTTTCCTTATGTTATTTGGAGGCTTAGTTTAATATTATCTTGCTCTAGAGACTTCTTTTAAGAGAATATATACTTGAACCTATTTCCATATCTAGGGATCTGTTGAGGACTTGGGGCACCCTAAGGACTCAAATTTCTTCTTCGTTGGGAGACATTTTCCAAATCATATACCTCTTTTTGAGGGGGTTGTTCTTTAATTGGTTCCTTTGAATTCATCAAATAGTCCCTAATAATATTATTGTATTCATGACATTGTATGCATCTAAAGGGGATATGTTCATAATACAGAGGCTACTCCCAAATACTATGCTTATAAGAAATATCTATTAGAGTTGGAAGAGGCTGAGAAATATTCATAAAAACATAGATTTGAGAATATGATGTATACCTCCCTCTCTTAGTAGCCTCTGATACCTTGAAAAAGTTGTCAATGGAATTTCCTATGTCTTCAAGGATTTCTTCCGCCCAATATTCCTTTGGAAGAGAAAATATTCAAGCCCACATTAGGGAAGCAAGAAATTATTTCTTCTCTGAATTATGTTATTCCTTCCAAAATCGCATGAAGAGACCTGAATTATTAAAAAATTATGGCCCTCCTTCAAAAATCGCCAATCTGTCTTCCAAGATGGAGAAAATGATTGTGAAAAATTCTTTTCCCCTAGCTCTAGTTCTATTTGACCCTAGAGGTTCAATTTATTTTGACCACCCAATCAAAGACTTTTCATAAGGCCAAATCCGATGAACTTGTAGATCAGAGCATGATCCTGTATATATTGGATTTATTATCTGATCTTGTGGATTTAACCTCAAATTTTGGATCATGCACTATATTTGGCAAGAAATTCCCTAGATTTATAACGCGCTAAGATGAACCTAACACAGGTTTCTCTAAGAAAACAGGAACTTTACTTCACCCATTTGATCTACGAAAAGGATGTTGAAGATGAGGATATTGAAAGAAAATACTAGTTGATCCATACTATTTACAAATTATTGAAAAAAATCAAACTAAAGGATGGGTCAGAGCCCCCTCTCTTGAATTTGATTATGGACAACTATGTAGAAGCAACACTAATATTTTTTTCTGGAAGTATCTAAATGGGAAAGGAAATCAATATTTTTATTTAAAATATGGTTAAAATAATTTTAGATGGATGACATTATAATTCTTGAATGTTGTTATTGTATAATTTAGTCGAATGAATTATTTTTTTATTAAGACATTAATCACATTCATGAAAGATTATAATTTCAACGATATTTTTTAATTAAATCTTAATAATAATAAAATTATATATGTGTCTAATTTTTATATGTTTTTGCGTTTTGTCAGACATATTTTCTGGTCAATTTTTTCCTCTTTCCATTAGGATTTTGTTGAAATGACAGATTTGATGTGTGTAATCTACATAGCTAAACTGTCTAAGAGGTTTTTCAAAGAGATAAACTTATTTATGCTTTCAAAAATACAAATTAAACAATGAAAAATTGCAATCTCACCAAAAATTATTTCCTCAAATTTAAACTAAAAAATTCAAAATGTAAAATAATTAAACTACATCGGATTTAACCTTATTTATATTTTAATCTTTATATCACTAAAAATTAATAAAATATTAATATTAGGAATATTGAACATGATCCATAAATTGAGAAAAAATCTTTCGGTAAAAATCACATCCAAATAATTTTGGTCGACGCGTTTCGAACCCGGCCCGGTGTGGTTCATCATCGGGACTTGATGATGATCAACATGGTGATTGCTGTCATTTCATTATTTGGATATATGATTTTACCGAAAGATTTTCTCAAAATATTAATATTTAATTTAATGATACTAACTCATAAACAACTTTATTTTTAATAATAATTTCCAAAATTAAAGGAAATAAATGCTCCTAATTTAATTTAATGAATAATGAATCATTCATTCCTTTTTCAATAATAGATGACTGAGCAACAACTTTGTTAATTATTTTATTTTCCATGAAATTATCCATAATAATATGGAGTAGATATTATTATTCAACATTAAATTTGAAAAAAAAATGAATATTTAAAGTAAAAAAAAAATTTAAATTTCACTTCATATTTTTAATTAGAATTAAAAATAAAAATTATTGTTTAAATTTCACATATGTCACAAGCAATAACAAAAAATATTTAAAAAAAATAATTACAATACACTTTAAATTAAATTTAAATTCATGGTTTTGACTTAGAATTAAAAATAAAAAAGATGGTTAATTTTATCATATGCAATAATACTAATAAAAATGTTTTACTTTTAATTATACAAAAATATAAATATATATATAAATATAAATATAAATATAAATATAAATATATAAATATATATATATATATATATATATATTACTTCATTAGTTTGTAATTAATATATACATAGTCAACGAAATATTTAAAAAATAAATATTATTTTTATTAGTTATTAATGAATAAAACAAATTAAATTGTGAATTGTGTGCGCTAAAATTAATTAATAATGAAAAAATAAATAACTATGTATATACACATACACATAAATAATTATGCATGTACATATGTACATTTCAACATCTAAAAAAACAAAGCAACATAGGTCCATTGTAAACCCATATCTATCAATCACAGAGAATAATACATCACATGCCATAGATACTAAAGCCTGATTATTATGATATTATTAATAATAATAGGGAGAATTGTTCTAAAAAATTTTGGTCCTATAACCAAACCCTAATTATTGTGATTTTAGTGGCCCATCAACTACTATTCCTATGGAGAATGCTAGTGGAGGGAGAAGATCTCCTTCCTATAGGATACTTGTAGCGGGACTCAATAGTTTGGGCAATCTACTGCTACCAACCCTGATATTTATGGTCAGAACCCTAATGGGGATCAAAAAAATTTCTATCATCCCATCACCAAATTAATAAAATAAAGGTTGTGATGTTGTCTTCCTAAATATGCAGTATACCATAAATTTGAATTTTAATCCAACTGCATTGGGTAATATATCCAATACATGTGGATTCATACACTAATCAGGAAATTTATCAACATCTAGCCTTCAGAAAAATCCCTCTCTCACTGGATTTAGATAAAATGGAAACCCAAGGTGCACATTAAGCTGGAATTGGGGCCAAAGGTTTGTTTACCATTATATTCACCAACTTTGAAGATAGACCTTCGGTATTGGAAAATATCTCGGATTTTTTTAACTTAAAAATTTTGTATCTCCACTTAGGGATATATTGATTTGTGCCTAATAAGGAGATTTTACCGCAACACCAATCTGGATCAGACATTATTCACTAGCACAATAATTCTAGGATGAGGAAAATCTATCTGGCATTAGTAATTCCCTCATACATTTCATCAAATATTAAGAAGAAACTAAGAAGGTGATGTACATTTGTTATGCATGTATTTATGTATACATTAATATTTATGTCACTTCTAGAATCCATTGATATTTATTATCAACATCAGTTTCGAAAGTAAACCATGAATTTCAAGCGCGTCCATTTTTTATGCCAAAGATGCCATGAATATGGTCATCTCTACCATAACTCTCCTTTTTTGGTTAGAAATACCAACCCTGAGCTTCCTTCCACTCCCGATGATGTTGGTTTTATAAAATTTGGAGGCAAATGTAAGCACCCAAAAACCACTACCCCTCATCCCAATCCCTCACATGAGAAACCCTCTACCATAAATCGTTTTAACCAACTCTCATTAGAGGAAATTTCAACCTAATATTTTCCTCCTAAGGAAAAATAATAATATAATAGTTAAAATAATAAACTAAAACTTATGAAATTTTGAGGAAAAATAAGAAAACTATTTTTTTAACTGTAATTTTGGCTCATCTCCTTATATGTTTAATCAAATTTGAAGTGTATAAACTAGTTGGATGCATAATTAA